>BSBK01012713.1:0-40000 GCA_027943335.1 Chamaecyparis obtusa
GAAAAATTCCCCAGGGAAAAAGAGCACCTGCCCAGTTAGAAACAAAGATAAATAGAAACATGGTCCCTATTAAAAAGAAACCCAAGGACCATATTCTTCTTCGCCAATCTGAGTTCTAGCCAAGTCCCGAACAAATTCGAGAACATATTCCACAAAATTTTGAGCTCCGTTCGGAACGATTTGTGGGTCTCGAACAGCTAGAGGTAGCTGAACTTAATAAGACAGCAATTACAATCCAGGAAGTTATAAGTACCTGTGCATGAACTTGGAACCCGCCTATTTGCCAATAAAAATGCTGACCTACTTCCACACCGGATATCTCGTAGAAAAAAATTCAGCGTGTTAATAGGAAATTGTAGGAATATCCATATTACCCTTTTTATATAAAGATGAATTTCAAAAAGAAATTATTTTGGTTCAATGACCGATTCCTCAATTATTTCACTATCATCATCAGGCTACGAAATAAAATAATGGAATGATTTATTTGATTGATTAAGAGATTTCTTTATTTCTATACAAATATTTTATCTTAATCTATCTATAGATTTGGGAATAGTAACCAACTTAGTTTTAGCTTCTCTTTTTTATTTTTTAATTCATTTTTGATAGAATTACAATGCTCTACCGTGCGAATTGCTAAAATTAATTTATTTAGGGATCAGTCGGATTGGTCCTCTCCCGTCATCATTGGCTGGGATTGGGATATCCACGAGATCTGGGTCACAATCTGTATCAACTAAGCAAATTGTTGGAATACCCAAAGTTCTACATTCCCGAATAGCAGTATATTCTCCTTTTTGATCGAGAATTATTACAATATCGGGCAATTTTGTCATGTATCTAATACCTCCTAGATCTTCTTTGCAATTTGTTCAATTCTCTCTTGAGTATTGCTGCTTCTTTCTTCGTAAATTGATTGAATCCTCCCGTATTTTTTTTTTTTTCATTAAATTTTTGAATTTTTCAAGTCTTGCTTCTGTAGTAAACCAATTAGTTAACATACCCGCGAACCATTTTTTATTTACATAATGACATCGAGCTGCTAAAGCAGCTATTTAGCTGCATCAGCTGTTTGATGTTTTGTACCAACTATCATAAATTGTTTTCCTCTTTTTGCTCCATCAAACACAAAATCACAGGCTTCTGATAAAAAACGAGCGGTATAAGTCAAATTTATAATATGACTATCTTTACGTTCTTTAAAAATGTAAGGTGCCATTTTAGGATTCCATTTTCTGGTTTCATGACCAAAATGAACTCCTACTTTTACCATCTCTTTCAAATTGATGTCCAATTTTTTTTCGTCATTTCTTTTTCTGTTTTTTAATATGAACTGAAATATCTACATTCCAATGGAATGGGTTAGATTGCTTGCCGTAACGTACTTGGTACAATTATTCAATTGATTTTTTCTTTATTTTTATACAATAATATAAAGTAAATTTGTTCTATTTCTTTATTTATTGTATAAAAATGACTTTTTGACTGCTCGTTTTGATTTTTTTCTTTTTTATTTTAACTAGGTTTTTTTTTCACTTTTTTTTTTTGTTTTTGCGATAAAACTTTATATTCATAATCAAAGAAAAAATCTATCACTTTATTGATAAATATACTTTTGTTCCTCATTCTCGGATTCCATTTTACTCCGTTTTTCCAAAGAGTTGAATCCAGTACCAACAGGTATCATTCTCCCGAGAATAACATTTTCCTTCAAGCCCTTCAACCAATCAATACGACCTTGAAGAGCAGATTTAGCTAAGACCCGAGCAGTTTCCTGAAAACTTGCTTCCGATAGAAAACTTTGAGTATTCAGAGATGCGTTTGTCATTCCCAATAAAATGGTTCGATAGTTTATTCTTTTTTCTAGAGCACGATCCATTCTTTGGGACTCGTGATAATCCAATGAGTTCTCCGGGTAAAAAAACACTATCTAGTCCATTTTCAAATTTTGATTTTCGGACTTTTCGACATCTACAACTAAAACTTTCGATGTAATTTGGCGCACAATAATTTCTATATGTTTATCAGAAATTTGTACCCCCTGGATCGATAAATCTTTTGAATTTCATTGACTAACTGATTCTGACTATCCTCCATAGTTATTCTAACACTGGTGAATGACCACCAAAAGTTTCCAAAAAATATTGCTAGATGTCTGTTCAAATTCTTTAAATTTTTTTTTTCGATTTTTCGATATTAAAGTATTCGAGCGGGCTTCTGACAATTGTTCAACTTTAGGGAGACCTTGAATTATATCATCGGATTTTAATCTTTCGTATGACATAGTGATTAATGTATCTCCTTCGTAAAGAATTCTCCCATAATAACTATTATGAGTTGCTCCTCGAGTACCCAAATAGGGTTTAGATAATCTAATGATGAAAGATTCCTCACGAACAACTACAATTTGACCAGATCCTTGGAGTTGTTTATCTTCGGATATCCATATACTTTCGCAAAAAAATTGTCCAAGGCTGACTACTGGAAATGTTTTTTCAAAAAAATTGGATAGGGAAAAGTACAAATTCAAATTGAAGAAATTGAAAATAATATTCTTGCATGAATCAAAATTATAAATTCCCCTCTTTTCGTCCATAAAATAGCATTAGCTCCTTGAAAAGTATTCGAGTCATAGTTAGAAATTGAATGTTCATTTAGTAACACTTTTTTATAAGTCATCAAATGAGAGTCTGGAAAACGATTTGCAATACTATGTAAATGACCCAGGAGACCTGACAATGGTATTTTTTATTTGCATCCGACTTTTTTACTGTATTTAAGCATTTTAAATCATTAAACAAAACGATTTGCCAAAAAAATCAGAAGGAGAAAGAATGAGAAAAGATTTCTCTTTTTTATTCTTATTAGGTACTGAACGAATAGTTCCCTTACTAAGTAATTGACTTTGATCATTCGAAAAAAAAGAATTAGTGTGACCTAATTTGGTTATGAAACAAAAATGGAGAACTTGCCATATTGAAAAAAGGGTATTTCAGCAAGCTAATTTGAATCATATTGATAAGGATCGTATTTGTTCTTACTGAAATAAGAGAAGCATAAGCCTTTTTTACTTTTAATCTGGGCTTTCCGTTCTTAATTGATTTTCAAGAAAATTCCTTTCTTTTTCCATCGAAAAACGGTCATTAAAAAAAGCAAAAATGTTGGTCATTTTTATAAAGAATACCTTCTCTGGGGATTCTAAGAATTAAATAAGGACAAGGGATTCTTCGCTTTACCCATTGTTTATCACACCATAATGGTACGATGAGTTCGTTTTTTACCCTCATATTGTTGGTATTTTTCAAAAAGAATGGTGCAATCGATAGAGGTCTTGATGTTTGTTAGGTATGGTTCGATCAGTTTCGAGATAATTCAAGATTTTTTTCCCTTTTCAAAACAGTTTGAGTCAACTGATTCGTGTTTCACTTGATCCACTGAATAATTCGAAAGTGATTTATGTTTGTAAAGAAGAAGTTCTGGAATATCCACTTGATCTTGATCTTTTATGAAAAGCGGATTCATATATACCTCCCGATAATACCCATAAATGAGTTGTCTTGTCTATTAAATGAGACTGTATAGGGATATTCCAGTGAATTTCTCCTGTCAGGCCAGAAATATATATATTTTTTGACTTTTTCTTTAAAGTGGGGTTTTTTGGCACGAATCTCGGCAATTACTTGTTCGATTCCACGAGTTGATTATTCTGAATGAATAGCAAGCTTTCTGGCGGAATCGTTAAGTTTTTTACTTCATATTGATTATCAATAGTCACGTCTAAACTATTATGACATATATAAGCAGGGTGCCCATGACGGGTGCGGGTAGGAGAAACTAAATTTTCATTGAATTCCATTTTTCCGGTGAACGGGGGCTCGTATAGTGTTCTGCAATATCACCCGTAAAGACCCCACCAGTATGAAAGTCCTTAATGTTAGTTTGAGTTCCCGGCTCTCCAATTGATTGGCCTGCAATAATGCCGACTGCTTCTCCTAATTCGATTAAGTTACTATGAATAGTATTCCGACCATAACATAATTGACAAATCCAAGATATACTTTTGCAAGTAAAAGGGGTTCGTATATATATTGGTGTATTTGGAAATAATATAAATGATTGGCAAGTTTCATCCCAATATCTTCATTGCGCGTGGCAATACATCTTCCGTTTATAATATACATCGTCTGCTAATACACGACCAATTAGTGTTTGTAGAACAAATTTGATTTTTTTATTGTTTTCTTGATCTTGAATAAGATTTACAAAAAGACCTTGGATAGTACCACAATCTACTTTACGTACAACGAGGTGTTGTACTACTTCAACAAGTCTACGTGTGAGATATCCAGCATCTGCTGTTCGTATAGAAGTATCTACAACTCCTTTAACGAGCACCGTAACATGAAATAATATATTCTGTTAAAGAAAGTCCTTCGCATAAATTTCCTTGAATGGGTAGATCCACAATTTTTCCTTGAGGATCTGATATTAATCCTCTCATACCTACTAATTGGTGAACTTGAGATAGACTTCCTCTAGCTCTGAAAAGGACATCATATGTACTGGATTAAGAGGATCAGTCATCTTAAAATTCGGATTCATTTCTCGTTTCAAGTATTCACTGGTAGCATGCCATATCTCAATCAATTGACGTAAATTTTTCCACTGCATGTACATTTCCATAATCATGCTGTCTTTCCGAAGCAAACCCTTGTTGCTGCACATCTTGGATAAGCCATAGTTTAGCTGGTGTTGTTAAAAGATCATCAATTCCTAATGAAATAGCTGCATCGGTAGCTTGCTGGAAACCTAAAATCTTCAGTTGATCTAAATATATGTGATGTATATGTCATTCCAAATTGATTTACGAATCTTCTAATAAGGTGCTTCATAACAAATTTATCCATCCCTTTATTAAAAAAGGGCACTTCAAAAGGAAAAGGCACTTTGAATTTAGGTTGTGTCATAAGAATAAAATATCTCCATTTTGAATAAAATAAAAATATCTCCATTTGAATAAAATAAAATCTCCCCCATTTTGGGTTGGGGAGCAGAAATCAGCAATGGGTTTAAGCTCGAAGGCTTCCTTAATCTTTATCTCTGCATGAATGAAAGGATCATAAAATGAATAACATTAAATTCTGATAGTGACAGTTCTTGTCGGATATCATAAGTCCACAAGCCTTTTATAGCTTCTTCTATTTCTCGATTAAAACGAATACGACCAACGGTTGTTCGAATGTATTTATTAAGTATTTCCCCCACTCTACCTTTTCTTATTCGAAAATGATCATAGATTTCGTAGAAGGTACCTAAAGATTCATATTGAACTTCGATAGGAATTCTCGATTTACTGAATTAATAATAGAGGTATCTATATCTCTCCTGCCATCGGAGCCATAAAGGACTGTCTAAATCAATTTGTTTTTGTTCATAAGCTTTAAGTGCATCATCATAGCTATAAAACGAAGGCGAGACGATCTTCTTTTTTGAGTTATTCGGGTGGTACCTATTTTCATAAATGCCCTGGTTTTTTTGAAGAGTTGATCTATAAAGTCCTAGAAGCATATCTTGAGTCGGTACACAAATAGGATCTCCTATAGTTGGAGAGATAAGATTGAGATGAGAAAACATAAGTAAACGAGCTTCGACTTGAGCTTCCATAGATAAAGGTACGTGGACAGCCATCTGATCTCCGTCAAAGTCGGCGTTAAATCCTGCACAAACCAATGGGTGCAACCGAATGGCACGTTCTTCTATTAAAACAGGTAGAAATGCTTGTATTCCTAATCTGTGTAAGGTGGGTGCTCGATTTAACAATATGGGATGTCTTTGGATAGTCTGTTTAAAGTACGTTCCATATAATAGATTTCCTATCTCGAATTAAAAAATTTAGCAGTTCTTAGATTGGGGGCAATCTGTCGTTCAACTAGATCACGAATTAAAAATCCTTGAAAAAGTTCTATTGCGATTTCTCGGGGTAATCCACATTGATACAATGAGAGATGGGGACCTACCACAATAACAGAACGACCTGAATAATCGACCCGTTTTCCAAGTAAACTTTCACGAAATATTCCTTCTTTACCTTGAGGAAATCTGAGAACGATTTATAAGGTCTATCCTTACTATCTTTCACCGGTTGTGCGCCTATACTGTTATCAAGAAGTGTATCTACGGCTTTTTGGACTAATTTTCTTTTGATCAAACAATAAATCTGGTAGTAGAAATGCACGAGTCCATTCTACGGATTCTAAAAGATTATTATTTCGACGGATAACTTTTAGATAAAGTTCATTGAGATCGAAGTAATCACTCCACCTTCATTTAATTGATACATTGGCCTCAGGTCGGGAGGAAGAAACTGGTAATAGGCATAGAACCATCCATTGTGGTTCTACATTTGTTTGAATAAAATATTTAGCAAATTTCATTCGTCTAACCAAACGATCCTTTCTTATTTGAAGTGAAAAAAGTTTTTTCTTCATATATTATATAGTTTTTTGAAAGGACAGTCTTGATTCGAAAATTCGTTTTCTGTCCTCCTCCGAGTCCGAGAATTGATTCGAAAATTCGTTTTCTGTCTCCTCCGAGTCCGAGAATTGATTCGAAAATTCGTTTTCTGTCTCCTCCGAGTCCGAGAATTGATTCGAAAATTCGTTTTCTGTCTCCTCCGATGAGAATAATATAGATATTTTCGTATCTATTTCCTTCCATTCTATATATGAATGATCTATAATCATTTGCAGATCTAGACCAGCTAATTGTTCTCTGATAGCTTTTCCTCCAGTGGCAATTTCTCGCTCTTGAAATAGCGGAAAATCCAAGAGAGATAAGAAGCAATATCTTTTGCCCAAGATTTATACTCATATTCACGAAGTTCTCCCTGAAATCGCAATAAAGTTGGCTTGTAGCTGTGGGCCTAGTAATACAAACATTTGGATAGGTTTTTACAATCTTTTTTCCCCCCCCTCAGAATCGGACATGAAAGTTTCCTCTCATCCGGCTCAAGTAACTATACCAAATGGAAAGTGATTATGTATCATTATGCAAAAAATGTTTTTTGCTCTCTGGTAATGTATCCCGACGGTTTTCGTTCCCAAGTGATAAAACTAAATAGTTACTCTTTGCTCAAGTTCCAAGTGAATTCAATTATTGGTTTACAATTCGTATTATGACATAAATATGGAATTAGTGAGCAGTCTCCTCCCGATACATTTCTTTGTGAAAGACCTTGAATTTATTTGAAATTCATATGGGATTTTACTTGTCTGTATCTCTTTATTAATTGATCCTGTAGGTTTCTGTTTTACTTCGATGGTTGCAATACTATTTGAAAGCATATGTGCGATGAATAGACTCCTATAACCATATCTTCTTTTTGATCTAGAATAAAAAGAAAAATGAAACAGATTTTGGATTCCATTTTGTTTCTTTCTTTCTAATAAAAAGAAGTATTTTTACGAAGTCCAATTAGCAATTTAATTTCATAATATACAAGATATTAACCCTAGATTCATTCATCTTTATCAACATGTTTCTAATTCTGAGCTTCATGCCCCTCTTGCCGAGGGGCGTGTCAGAGCTAAGGGCATCCAATTAGATTAAATAGGATGACAGTTCCTATGGATCTGTATAATCGGAGCTTGTGATCAAGTCACACATCGCAGTATACTGGGTCTTCTAATTCTTTACGAGTTTTATCTAATAGATTCGCGATATAACTGGGACGTCGTTTGAAATACCAAATATGAACAACTGGGCATGCCAATTTAATGTATCCCATTCGATATCTTCGAATTCGAGGATCAATAACAAGTTCAACTCCACATTGAGTACAAAAATTGGAGTCGTAGTTTTCCTTCTCATTTTCCATCATTGGAGGTTTTACACAAGCACAAACTCCCCTTTTCTTAGGTCCAAATATTCTTTCACAAAATAATCCATCTCTTATTGGTTCATAAGTTTTATAATCTAAAGTCTGTTCTGCAGTCACTTGTCCGACTCTTTCTCCATTAGGTAATATTCTTTCAGACCAAGCGAGAATCTGCTCGGGAGAAACTAATCCAATTTGAAGTTGTTCGTGTTTATTCTGGTCACTCATAAAAAATAAATTTTGATTTATTTTGATCAAACTTCCTTCTTATCTATCTGAAAGTCTATCTCAGATAGAATAGTATGATTCAATTCTAGAGCTAAAGATCGTAGTTCTCGACTGAGCAATCGGAAAGATTCTGTAAAAGTGCTAGGTTTAGGCATTGGTTCTCGGTTGAAAATGGCACCAAATATTTTTTCACGAGTGTCCATATGATCAGATTTGAAAGTAAGTATCTCGTGTAAAATATAAGCAACACCAAAACCTTCTAGAGCCCAAACTTCCATTTCTCCTACTCGTTGCCCTCCTCTGGAGGATTTTCCTTTTAGAGGTTGTTGTGTAACCAGCGCATAAGGTCCACGAGAACGTGCATGAATTTTGTCATCAACTTGATGGCACAATTTCGATATATAAGCTATTCCTATTGTAACAGGTTGTTCAAAAACCTTTCCTGTTCTTCCATCAATTAATCTATGTTTTCCAGGATGATCAAGTTCAAATACCCATGGATTAGCTGTTTGCTCGCTAGCTTTATAAAGCTCAGAAAATACTAGTTTTCTAGAAGCTTCTCGCTCGTACCTTTCGTCAAAAGGCGCCAGTCTATAATGTTTGTTCATTAGTTTTCCTGCTAAACCAAGCAAACATTCAAAAATCTGTCCTACATTCATTCGTGAAGGTACCCCTAATGGATTTAATACCATGTCCACTGGTGTTCCATTTTGTAAATAAGGCATATCTTGCCTGGGCAAAATTTTTGAAATAATACCTTTATTACCATGCCTTCCCGCTACTTTATCACCCACTTGTATTTTACGTTTTTGTAAAATATATACATGAACTTTTTCTACAATATCACCGAGATAATCGTCTTCCTCCTCGAACTCTTGAAAGCATCTCACATCGATAACTCGACCTTTTACACCTTTAGGGACTCTAAAACAATTTTCTTTTCCAGTAGGTGCCTTAATATCAAATAAAGCTTGTAATAATTTTCCTTCTGGAGTATTTATTAGTGAGTCTTCTTCTGCTTCCAGTATTAATTTACCTACTAATATATCACCTGTTTCTATCCAAGATCCTATCATTACAATGCCGTTTTCGTCCAGATGACGGAGTAAGTAAGCATTTAAATGAGGTATTTCTCTAGTTATTACTTCAGGGCCCTGGTTCGTAAAATAAACTCCAATTTCGTATCTTACGATCTGGAAAGAAGTAAAAATGTCTTCATAGACCAGACGTTCACTAATAAGTATTGCATCTTCAAAATTGTATCCTTCCCATGGCATATAGGCCACTAAGATGTTTTTTCCCAAAGAAAGTTCTCCCCCTGCTGTAGCTGCACTGTCTGCTATAATTTGTCCCCTCTTTACATATTCCCCTTGGCGAACTCGGGGTTTTTGATGCATACAAGTATCACTATTAGAACGTTGATATAGAATCAATTCTGTTTCTATATTGGCTCGAGCAACAGATGAAGTTATGATGATATTTTCACCATCAATATACTTTATTTTTCCCCCTTGTTTGGCTATAGCTACACTTCCTGAATCTAAAGCTACTTGACCCTCCAATCCAGTTCCGACAATACACTTCTCAGGTTGAACAAGTGGAAGTGCTTGACGCTGCATATTAGAACCCATTAAAGCACGATTCGCATCATTATGTTCGATAAAAGGAATAAGGCAAACTCCAACGGAAAAATATTGGGAAGGAAAAATACTTCTGAAATGAATTTGGTCCCATGCAAAAAATAAAAATTCTTGTTGAAATCGAGCTGCAGTCAATTGTTCCTCTGGAACCCCTTGATTTAATGCCAGAGAATTTCCTATAGCTATCCGATAGTATTCATCTTCTCCCGGTAATAGATAAACCATATGGTCTTTGTTCGATCTCTTAGAGAGCCTATAGAATGGACTTTGTAAAGAGCCGTAATGACCAAGCGTTGCATAAATAGATAACGATCCAATAAGCCCAACATTTATTCCTTCGGATGTCGTAATCGGACAAATACGTCCATAATGACTAGGATGAATATCCCGTGTACGAAAAGTAGACGTTCGACTTGTCAATCCTCCAGGGCCCAAAGAGCTCACTTTTCGACTATGAACTATTTCTGCCAACGGATTAGTTTGATCCAAAAATTGTGATAAAGGATGTAAACCAAAAAAATCCTGAAAAGTATCCGTTAATGGAATTAAAGTTTCCAATTTAATAAGAGTTATTCTCCTTTTAAGATTGATTGATGCAGATAATATAGTTTTTTCAACTGCTTCTCTGAAATCATTAGAGCTAATCGTAATTGCTCTTGTAATAAATCTGCTACAGAACGAATATATCGATTTTGTAGGTGATCTATATCATCGGGTGTACCCGTTCCAAATTGCACTTGGATAAGGTAATCCACAGCAGCCAATATATCGTGCGGTAATAATAAAATCTCGTTCTCGGGTATATCAAGACTTAGTTTTTTATTCAGATTTCGTCGACCAATCTTTCCTAATAAACATTTCGTTCGAAAAAATGTTGTTACTTTTTCATATATAGACTCAAATTCTTCTTCTTCTTCTTCTTCTTCTTCTTCTTCTTCATCACTTTCGTCACTTATGTAGAGTTTTTTATAAAGTTTCAAAATAGCTTTCCGCTTCCCGCCATACCAATCGTAGTATGTATCATACTCCTTTGAATATTGGAAAAATGCTTTAAGATTCTTATAGTTAAAAATATCTTCGGAATTTAGACCCATAGCCAATAAAAAAAGTAAAACAGATATTTTTTTTTTTTTGTTTATACGAATCCATATCTTTTCTGTTTTTTTATTGAGCTCTAATCTTGATCTTCCTCCCCAATCTGAAATTATTGTGCCAATCCAGATAATGTTTCCCGACGGTTTTCGTTCCCAAGTGTAATAAATACCGGGACTTCTTACTATTTGATTGACCACGACTCTGTAATTTCCATTTATTACAAAAGTTCCTTTAGAATTCATCAAAGGAATATTTCCCAGATATAAAATCTGGTTTTGTATTTCACGAGTTTTCTTAGTTTTCTTAATCAATCTTGCTGGTACATATAATTGACAGTTATATGTAAGAGACATATATACAGCATCTCTCTCTTTAATGAAAGGTTCTGTTAATTTATATTCATTCCCAAAAAGAAGAATTTTGATCTTTTTATTTGGGCTTTCAATTTTTGAAAAGTTATTGATTTCTTCTATTAAGCCTTGATTGATAAAACGAAAAAATCCTTCAAGTTGTATTTTACCAAATTGGGGAATTGTAAATATTCCTTTATTTTCTTCTAATCGCATTGAATGTTTGCTATCCTATATTATAAAGTATATTATATATTTCGATATTTATTCCTCATTGATCTATACGAATAGAATAAATTCGACAAAAAATTGACATGTTTTGTTCACTATATCAAAAAAAGAAAAGAAAAAGAAGCTATTTCCTTTTCTTATAATATATGATATATGATGGGAATATTTCTATAGTTATCAATTCTCTAGTTATTGACAGACAAATGTGAATTTAGTATACTATTGGGTACTCTAAATTCCTATTCTATACTAGAGGGACTCTAAATTGGTTATACGACATATCCGAGTTATAAAGAAGGATGTGAAATACCCTACATATCATCTCCGATAGATAAAGCAAAATATCTTTTCTAAACTAGATGTGGGGATGGCGACATAGCCAAGTGGTAAGGCAGGGGACTGCAAATCCTCGATCCCCAGTTCAAATCTGGGTGTCGCCTTGGTAGCGTAAACAAATCTAAAAATCTCTATTTGTATCCATGTCTTTTGAAGACAACTTGTATAGGTTCAGGTCCTATTGCTAATATAGCAGATAAAATTCAAATTTATCGTTAATGTCTAATCTGATAGGTAGTTGAGAGTCATTAGTTCCAAGAAACAATTTTGAGAAGTCGCTACTATCGACTCATGCTTTCTTTCAGAATAGGAAGGTAGAGGATTTCCACTTTGCACTATTCTTAATAGTTCCATTATCATCAAGAATCAATAATGATATTATTTTTTTAGAAAGTTTTATAAAGAGAGGGATTCGTATGGATATAGTCGGTATCGCTTGGGCTGCTCTAATGGTAGTTTTTACTTTTTCTCTTTCACTCGTAGTATGGGGTAGAAGTGGAATTTAATAGAATTCTAATAGTCTTTCTATTTTTAATCGTTCTGTTCAAAACAAAAAAAAAATGATTTTACGTTACGATGATAGATAATTACTATCATTAATGATCTAGTAATATTGAATTATCAATGATATGATAAATAATATCAAATTGATCATGTTAGAAACACAATTCTACTTCATATTTATCAAATATGAAGTAGAATTGTATATAGCGAACCATAGTATTCTTAACTATACATATGTTAAAGCATATGGAGCATTATTGCTCTGTCTTTTCCATATCAATTTTTGGCCTTTACGATTTAAAATTTTGTATATTACTATGTAATAGTAAACAATGCGTATTCGTATTATAAATAAATTGAAAAAAAATGGAAATAGAAAAAGAAAAATACTTTCTCAAATACTATTCAGAATAACACCTATATTTTATCTACATCAATTTTTCCAGAGATATGTAAGAAATTATGATTAGTCCCCACGAGACAAATGAGAATTTAGATCTACTTATCCAAAATCTGTGTAGAAGAAGTAGTACAAAGGAAAAATTTTCCTTTCCTTTTTCTTTTGTACTACTTCTTCTCAAAAAAATAGACCGACCGTTATTACTTTTTTTTACTGACGATCTAGACTAATTCTAGATTATAAGTAATCACTCTAGTTCGCTTTGAGGCCTCGTTTGTGCGTAAATAACGATTAGAAAAGCAGTAGGCACTGTAATGAATAATAGAATAGCAATAAATGCAAGGTTATTTACTTCCATGATTGATTTTCGCTTCGTTTTACAATAACTCGAGATTTGATCTCATAGAGTATCTTTTTTCAAAAAAAAATGGATTGAATCCATGGAGGACTAGTAGAACATACTATTATCTCTTATTCATCTCGGATTTAGTAATCCGGCCCCTAATGGATCGATCCCACCGTCTTATTAGTATAGTTCCAAGGGTTGACTCAATTCAATTTTATCGTTAATAAAAATAACATTAGACATGCAAATTAAATTCAATTTGATTCATTTAATGTTTGTCTCAATCAAATATTTCTATGTTAATGTCTATTAAAAAAAGACAATGAATAGCTCCCAATTATCTTATCCTAAGAATTGACCATGACCCTGGAATGAGCAGAATAGTTTGGATAGTAACCAAAATAGAATTGAATCTTTTGTATTTTTGAGAAATCATTAAAAACCTTTTTTTCGTTAAATATGAGAGAATACCGCGTAGATCTCTACGCGGTATTCTTCCTAACACAGATCTATCTTACTACGATACCCTTTTTTGATTTCTCAAGGGTAAAAGAAGATTCAGATCTATGCTGATAATTTGGCGAATCCACACACAAAATGTGTAAAAAATGATCAAATCTATTCTAGTCTACTCTCTTTTCCTTTTTTACTCTTGTTTGGGGTAGGGATCGCTCAAACAATTGTTCAATTTATTGAATCGGGACTGACGGGGCTCGAACCCGCAACTTCCGTCTTGACAGGGCGGTACTCTAACCAATTGAACTACAATCCCACTAGGTACAGTTTATTGACTAATTAGTCATAGTAATTCAACTGTGCCGGGTCGTATGTTGTAAAACTTTTCTCTTTCAAATCTACCAAAAGTATTTGTTCGTTCCAATTCTTTCTATATAGAGTATAGGGGATTCAAAAACGAATTACCTTTTTTACCTGATAGATTGATATCTATCTCAATCTATCAAGTTGGTATTGGGCCGAGCTGGATTTGAACCAGCGTAGGCATATTGCCAACGAATTTACAGTCCGTCCCCATTAGCCACTCGGGCATCGACCCAGGAAAAAATGGGAAGTTATTATAAATTAGATATTATAATTACTTTCCTAGCCTAGTACCCCTAGGGGAAATCGAATCCCCGTTGCCTCCTTGAAAGAGAGATGTCCTGGGCCACTAGACGATAGGGGCCTACTTATTGTCATAATATTCAAATCCCTAGGAATTTGTCAATAAAAAAAATCTTTTTTCATATTAATTATTGAATATTCTTCTTGTGTTGTCAGGATCGACAATATAACTATATTCAATTATTTCTTAATATATTGACCCCATTATTTGATTACATATCAAATATGTAATAGACTTTGAAATGACCAAAAGCTCTTTTAACTCGGGGGTAGAGTAACGCCATGGTAAGGCGTAAGTCATCGGTTCAAGCCCGATAAAGGGCTCTTGCTTGCAATAAAGCCCAGTTTTTATTTTTAACAACAAAAAAACTGCAATATACCTTTTTTTGTTATAACGGAATAGAACATGTAATATGATTGAGGACAACTAACATATAGAATTTTTTTGAGATATAGTTTTTTTTCTTTATCTTGGTACTAATAAGACAAGGAATAGTATAAGATTAGGCATAATAAATCTCTTAATTATTTCGTATTACTTTTAAACTAAATAAAAATTAGAAGTAAGTGAACCTAACCCATTGACTGATTAATATATAAGTTATTCTGATATTGAAAATAGTCTGAATTCTAGATGGAATCATTTTCCTTTTATCTTTAAAACCATAATTCGATTATGATGTACCAAACATTCTTACTTGTAATGTACAAGACATTTTATCTTGGTCATTCTACCAGTGGAAAATAGATTGGAATTGAGATATCAAAAAAGATAAGAAAAGGTAAATGGAAAACAAAGGAACTGTTTATTTTTCATTATATCTAATATAGTATCCCTTTTTTTGAATAAAGGGAAAGGAGCGGATAGAGTTCTTTGCTCTAGCTCGTAGAGCAACAAAAATCTTTCTTGTTGTTCCTATTTATTCATAGAACGTAGAAATCATGTAGTAGTAAAAAACATAGAGATACATAAAGTATTTCTCAAAATTACTATGAGTAAGATTTAAGACGTAATAATATTCAATAGAATTGATATTCTTAATAGTCTCGAAGAGCAGAGAGGAATAAAAGCTAACTTGCTTTTCTGGCATTCTGTTTTTATATATTATATAAATAATATAATTTATAGGATAAGAAAAAAAGGGAATAGAAACAACTTCGGGTTATCATGCATTTACTTATATTGATATTATTTCGGTTTAACCGGATAAAATCCGTGCCAATAAGGCATCTTCGAAACCCGATTTATTGAAAGGGATGATGGATAAAAAATTGTCCATAAATATTTGAAATATAAAACAATGTATACCCTTTCTATCAAATAGGGTGCTCGGAAAAGGTTGGAATAGTTAAATAGGAGGATTACTATGACTATAGCCCTTGGAAAGTCTTCCAAAGAGGAACAAACTTTATTTGATATTATGGATGACTGGCTCCGCAGAGACCGTTTTGTTTTTGTGGGTTGGTCCGGTTTATTGCTTTTTCCTTGTGCTTATTTTGCGCTAGGCGGATGGTTCACGGGCACAACTTTTGTGACTTCGTGGTATACTCATGGATTGGCCAGTTCCTATTTGGAAGGTTGTAATTTTTTAACTGCTGCAGTTTCTACGCCTGCTAATAGTTTGGCACATTCTTTGCTGCTATTATGGGGTCCTGAAGCACAAGGAGATTTTACTCGTTGGTGTCAATTAGGTGGTCTATGGACTTTCGTTGCTCTTCATGGTGCTTTTGGTCTAATAGGTTTCATGTTACGCCAATTTGAACTTGCTCGATCTGTGCAATTACGACCTTATAATGCAATTGCGTTCTCTGCTCCGATTGCTGTTTTTGTTTCCGTATTCTTGATCTATCCATTAGGTCAGTCTGGTTGGTTTTTTGCACCTAGTTTTGGCGTAGCAGCTATTTTCCGATTTATCCTCTTTTTTCAAGGTTTTCATAATTGGACCTTGAATCCATTTCATATGATGGGAGTTGCCGGAGTATTGGGTGCTGCTCTTCTATGTGCTATTCACGGTGCTACCGTAGAAAATACTTTATTTGAAGACGGTGATGGTGCAAATACATTCCGTGCTTTTAACCCAACTCAAGCCGAAGAGACTTATTCTATGGTCACTGCAAACCGTTTCTGGTCCCAAATTTTTGGGGTTGCTTTTTCCAATAAACGTTGGTTACATTTCTTCATGTTATTTGTGCCGGTGACCGGTTTATGGATGAGTGCCATTGGAGTAGTTGGCCTAGCTCTAAACTTACGTGCTTATGATTTTGTTTCCCAGGAGATTCGTGCAGCAGAAGATCCTGAATTTGAGACTTTTTATACAAAAAATATTCTTTTGAACGAAGGTATTCGTGCTTGGATGGCGGCTCAGGATCAGCCTCATGAAAACCTTATATTCCCTGAGGAGGTTCTACCCCGTGGAAACGCTCTTTAATGGAACTTTAACTTTAGCTGGTCGTGACCAAGAAACCACTGGTTTCGCTTGGTGGGCTGGTAATGCTCGACTTATTAATTTGTCAGGCAAATTACTTGGGGCTCATGTGGCTCATGCCGGATTAATTGTATTCTGGGCTGGAGCAATGAATCTATTTGAAGTGGCTCATTTTGTACCGGAAAAACCTATGTATGAACAAGGATTGATTTTACTTCCCCATCTAGCTACTCTAGGATGGGGAGTCGGTCCTGGTGGGGAAATTGTGGACACTTTTCCCTATTTTGTATCCGGGGTACTTCACTTAATTTCTTCTGCAGTTTTAGGCTTCGGTGGTATTTATCACGCACTAATTGGACCCGAAACTTTAGAAGAATCTTTTCCATTTTTTGGTTATGTATGGAAAGATAGGAACAAAATGACCACAATTTTAGGTATTCACCTAATCTTGCTAGGTGTTGGTGCTTTTCTTCTAGTGTTTAAGGCTTTGTATTTTGGTGGCATATATGATACCTGGGCTCCCGGCGGTGGCGATATAAGAAAAATTACGAACCTTACGCTTAACCCAAGTACTATATTTGGTTATTTACTCAAATCCCCTTTTGGAGGGGAGGGATGGATTGTTAGTGTGGACAATCTAGAAGATCTAATTGGAGGACATGTGTGGTTAGGTTCCATTTGTATCTTCGGTGGTATCTGGCACATCTTAACAAAACCTTTTGCGTGGGCTCGCCGTGCGTTTGTATGGTCCGGAGAAGCTTACTTATCTTATAGTTTAGCAGCTCTCTCTGTCTTTGGTTTCATTGCTTGTTGTTTTGTTTGGTTTAACAATACAGCTTATCCCAGTGAATTCTATGGACCTACCGGCCCAGAAGCCTCTCAAGCACAAGCATTTACTTTTCTAGTTAGAGACCAGCGTCTTGGAGCTAGTGTAGGGTCTGCCCAAGGGCCCACTGGTTTAGGTAAATATCTTATGCGTTCTCCTACTGGAGAAATTATTTTTGGAGGGGAAACGATGCGTTTTTGGGATCTTCGTGCTCCCTGGTTGGAACCTCTAAGAGGTCCTAATGGTTTGGACCTGAGTAAGTTGAAAAAAGACATACAACCTTGGCAAGAACGACGTTCAGCAGAATATATGACTCATGCTCCTTTAGGTTCTTTAAATTCTGTGGGTGGTGTAGCTACCGAGATTAATGCGGTCAATTATGTCTCACCTCGAAGTTGGTTAGCCACTTCTCATTTCGTTCTAGGATTTTTCTTTTTCGTAGGTCATTTGTGGCATGCAGGAAGAGCTCGTGCAGCTGCAGCAGGATTTGAGAAAGGAATTGATCGTGATTTTGAACCTGTTCTTTCCATGACCCCTCTTAATTAAACCAGAGATAAAACTAGATAAATATCTAATTTCTTTTTATAAATTAAAAGGATATAACTATCCTTTGCCATTATTCTTCCAACTGAATCCTTGTTGCTCGGCTATAGCATAGCCGAGCATTTTTTTGGTACTGAACTAAGTTCTATCTAGGATTTTTGTTTTTCGTAAGTTAGGTTGAGTTGTTCGATGAACAAAAGGAGAGAGAGGGATTCGAACCCTCGATAGTTTTTAACTATACCGGTTTTCAAGACCAGAGCCATCAACCACTCGGCCATCTCTCCCGAATTAGCATAACTCATTTTATCCCGATAGATAATATCTGTCTATAGGGAATATTATATAACTATATAACTATATATGATATTTATATATAGTGATGATAAAAAGAAAATTTGCTGACTCGAAATTTGAGAATTTCGATTCATTTATGATCAAATCAAAATCCGTAGTGCATTCCAAAATCAAAAATTGACCGGATAGGGATCGAATGGTATAGCCTTTTGAATCTGTTGGAAGCTTTTAAGATAACAACCATGACTATTGCATTCCAATCGTCTGTGTTTGCATTAATCGCAATTTCAATTCTACTAGTGATTGGTGTACCTGTCGCGCTTGCCTCTCCTAATGGTTGGTCAAGTCAAAAAAATGTACTATTTTCAGGCGTATCATTATGGATTGGATCAGTCTTTTTAGTAGGTATTCTAAATTCTTTCATATCTTAAGATATATTGATCTTCTGGGTTTAAAATCTCCCCCCCCGGGGGGCCATTAGAAATAAATTCAATTATTCACAAAGGAATTTACGATAAATAAAAAAAAACCAGGTAATGAAGGTGCTGGGTTTTTATTAATATAATTGATAATCGATCAATCAGTCTATTGGATGAAATAGAATAATTTACCTCCATAGAATGGTAATATATGGGTATATATTATACCCATATAACGAGTCAAATGCGGGTATGGTTGAATGGTATAATTTCTCCTTGCCAAGGAGAAGATGCGGGTTCGATTCCCGCTACCCGCCCATCTGTAGAATATAATTCTGGACTAGTTATCGTATTGGTTTAGTCGTATTTGTATCGTATTTAGATTTCTTGTGTCTTTGCGGAGACGGGATTTGAACCCGTGACTTCAAGGTTATGAGCCTTGCGAGCTACCAAACTGCTCTACTCCGCGTTATCCCTTCATATTAACCTTATTTATAATACCCCAAAATGGGTACATCGAGCAATCCCTTAGGTATACTATTCTCCCTCCCTATATAGGGAGGGATTTTTCTATCATAACAATAACTTGAAAGAATCCTTTTTTTTTACCCTACCAACTCGATTTTGTTACCCCAGCCAACAAACATGCGTGAGCCATTTCACGGATTATATATCCGGATAATTCAAAGTCTCTATAATTGGCTCTGGGTCTTCCAGTCTTCAAACAACGTCGACGAAGACGTGTAGGTGCACTATTACGCGGTAGAGATTGTAATTTTCTATAAATTTCCAATTTTTCATCCAGTGATGAGACTTCGCTCATCTCTTTTTTCAAAGATTGGCGAAGCAAATTATATTTCCTTTCCAATCTTTGTTTCTTTTTCTCTCTTTGAATGAGACTTTTTCTTGCCATAATGATTCAGCTACTTTATATAAATAATATAGATCAAATTTGAGATGGAGAAGTATTACGTGGATTACTCCTTCTTTTTATGCATAGAGATTAGATTGAAAATCTAAAAAATGAAAAAGAATTAACCGAATTTACCTGATGTAGAGGCGATTAAGAAAGCTGCATACGTGAATATATAGCCTACAGAAAAGTGAGCTAATCCAACTAATCGTGCTTGAACAATGGAAAGAGCTACCGGCTTATCCCTCCATCGAACTAAATTAGCCAGAGGTGTGCGTTCATGAGCCCATGCAAGAGTTTCAATCAGTTCTTGCCAATATCCACGCCAAGAAATAAGAAACATAAATCCAGTAGCCCAAACAAGATGTCCAAATAAGAACATCCATGCCCAGACAGATAAACTGTTCATACCAAAAGGATTGTATCCATTAATTAGTTGTGAAGAATTTAACCAAAGATAATCTCTTAACCATCCCATTAAATAAGTGGAAGACTCATTAAATTGAGCTACATTTCCTTGCCATAAGGTGATATGCTTCCAATGCCAATAGAAAGTAACCCATCCAATGGTATTCAACATCCAGAAAACTGCTAAATAAAAAGCGTCCCAGGCCGAAATATCGCAAGTACCGCCCCGTCCCGGACCATCGCAAGGAAAACTATAACCAAAATCTTTCTTATCAGGCATTAGCTTAGAACCACGCGCATCTAAAGCACCTTTTACTAAAATCAATGTAGTCGTATGCAAACCTAGAGCAATAGCATGATGAACCAAAAAGTCTCCGGGACCAATTGTTAAGAAGAGTGAATTTTTATTATCGTTAATAGCATTCAACCAACCGGGTAACCATAAGCTTTTGCCCGCATTGAATGCTGGATCATTTGCTGAAGATAAGAGCACATCAAAGCCATATAAGGTCTTACCATGAGCAGATTGTATCCATTGAGCAAATATAGGCTCAATCAAGATTTGCTTTTCTGGAGTACCAAAAGCGAGCATAACATCGTTATGAACATAAAGTCCCAAGGTATGAAAACCTAGGAATAAACTAACCCAACTTAAATGAGATATTATGGCTTCCTTATGCTCCAACATTCTCGCCAATACATTATCCTTATTCTGTTCTGGATTATAATCTCTAATGAGAAATATAGCTCCATGGGCAAATGCCCCTGTCATAATGAATCCGGCAATGTATTGATGATGAGTATACAAAGCAGCTTGAGTAGTAAAATCTTGTGCTATGAATGCATAGGCAGGCAAAGAATACATGTGTTGAGCTACCAAAGAAGTAACAACTCCCAAAGAAGCTAGAGCAAGACCTAATTGAAAGTGAAGAGAGTTATTGATTGTGTTGTAAAGACCCTTATGCCCGCGTCCTAATAAGCCTCCCGGAGGGACATGTGCTTCTAAAATATCTTTTATACTGTGTCCAATCCCAAAGTTGGTTCTATACATATGACCAGCAATGAAAAACACAAATGCAATAGCTAAATGATGATGTGCGATATCAGTTAGCCACAAACTTTGAGTTTGTGGATGGAATCCCCCGAGAAGAGTTAGAATAGCAGTTCCCGCTCCTTTAGTGGTACCAAATAAATGACTGCTGGAATCAGGATTTTGAGCATAAAGATTCCACTGACCTGTAAAAAGTGGTTCCAACCCTTGGGGATGTGGTACTACATCTAAAAAATTATCCCACCTTATGTGCTCTCCTCTTGATTCAGGAATAGCGACATGAACTAAATGCCCCGTCCAAGCCAAAGAACTGACTCCGAAGAGCCCTGATAAATGATGATTGAGACGAGATTCGGCATTTTTAAACCATGAAACACTTGGTTTCCATTGAGGTTGTAGATGCAACCAACCCGCTGTTAAAAAGAGAGCAGAAAGAAATAGCAAGAAAAGAGCTCCAGTATAAAGATCTTCATTAGTGCGTAAACCAATTGTATACCACCACTGATAAACACCGGAATAAGCAATATTGACCGGACCGGGAGCACCTCCTCGGGTAAAGGCTTCTACGGCCGGTTGACCAAAATGAGGATCCCAAATTGCATGAGCAATAGGTCTTACATGTAAGGGGTCGTGTACCCATGCTTCGAAATTGCCTTGCCAAGCTACGTGAAACAAATTACCAGAGGTCCACAGAAAGATTATAGCTAACTGACCAAAGTGAGAAGCAAAAATCTTTTGATAAAGGCGCTCTTCGGTAATATCATCATGACTCTCAAAGTCATGTGCAGTAGCAATACCAAACCAAATACGACGAGTAGTTGGGTCCTGGGCCAAGCCTTGGCTGAACTTTGGAAATCTTGATGCCATAATGCTTTATCCTCCTAGCCATTATCCTACTGCAATAATTCTTGCTAGGAAGAACGCCCATGTCGTGGCGATTCCACCCAGAAGGTAATGAGCTACTCCTACAGCACGTCCTTGAACAATACTCAAGGCTCTTGGCTGGATAGCAGGAGCAACTTTTAATTTATTATGGGCCCAAACAATAGATTCAATAAGTTCTTGCCAATATCCACGGCCACTAAATAGGAACATTAAACTAAAGGCCCAAACGAAATGAGCACCTAAGAATAAAAGACCATATGCAGATAATGAAGAACCGTAAGATTGGATTACTTGAGAAGCTTGTGCCCATAGAAAGTCACGGAGCCACCCGTTAATTGTAACGGAACTCTGCGCAAAGTTTCCTCCTGTAATATGAGTTACCACTCCCTGATCACTTATACTACCCCAAACATCGGACTGCATTTTCCAGCTAAAATGAAATATTACTACCGAAATTGCATTGTACATCCAGAATAACCCTAAGAAGACATGATCCCAGGCAGATACTTGACATGTTCCTCCTCTACCAGGCCCATCGCAAGGAAAACGAAAACCAAGATTCGCTTTATCGGGTATTAAACGAGAACTGCGAGCAAATAAAACACCTTTAAGTAATATTAATACAGTCACATGGATAGTAAATGCATGAATATGGTGCACTAAAAAATCCGCAGTTCCTAATGGAATAGGTAACAAAGCCACTTTGGCACCTACTGCTATCAAATCACCACCTCCCCAGGTTAAGCTGGTGCTTGCTGTTGCATCAGGAGCTGTCAAACTGGGTGCTAAAGCATGAGTGTTTTGTATCCATTGAGCAAAGATAGGTTGTAATTGGATAGCAGTATCTGAAAACATATCTTTAGGGCGTCCTAAAGCACTCATAGTATCATTATGAATATATAGACCAAAACTATGGAAACCTAAGAAAATACATACCCAGTTGAGATGTGATACAATTGCATCACGATGTCTCAGAACACGGTCTAAAAGATTGTTGTATTGAGTAGTCGGATCATAGTCTCTTACCATAAAAATAGCTGCATGTGCAGCAGCGCCAACTATGAGAAATCCACCAATCCACATATGGTGCGTGAACAGAGATAGTTGGGTACCATAGTCAGTAGCTAGATATGGATAGGGAGGCATAGAATACATATGATGAGCTACGACAATAGTTAAAGATCCTAACATAGCTAGGTTAAGAGCTAATTGAGCATGCCATGAAGTAGTTAAGATCTCGTAAAGACCTCTATGTCCTTCCCCTGTAAATGGACCTTTATGAGCTTCCAAAATATCCTTGAGGTTATGACCAATAACCCAATTGGTTTTATACATATGACCAGCGATTAGAAAAAGAACTGCAATAGCTAAATGGTGGTGTGCAGTATCGGTCAGCCACAGACCCCCCGTTACTGGGTTCAGTCCTCCACGAAAAGTCAAAAATTCTGAATATTTCGACCAATTCAGAGTGAAAAATGGGGTCAATCCCTCAGCGAAACTGGGATAAAGTTGAGCTAAAAGCTCACGATTTAAAATAAATTCATGAGGAAGTGGTATCTCTTTAGGGTCCACTCCAGCATCTAAGAGTTGATTAATAGGTAAAGAAACGTGTATTTGGTGTCCTGCCCAAGATAGAGATCCAAGTCCTAGTAACCCTGCTAAATGGTGGTTCAACATGGATTCTACATCTTGGAACCAAGCCAATTTTGGAGCAGCTTTGTGATAATGGAACCAACCAGCAAAAAGCATTAACGCTGCAAAGATTAATGCACCAATTGCGGTGCAGTAAAGTTGCAATTCACTAGTTATTCCGGATGCTCGCCAAAGCTGGAAGAGACCAGAGGTGATTTGTATTCCTCGAAAACCTCCACCCACATCTCCATTCAAAATTTCTTGGCCTACTATTGGCCAAACTACCTGAGCACTGGGTTTAATGTGAGTAGGATCGCCTAGCCATGCTTCATAATTGGAGAAACGAGCGCCGTGAAAGTACATCCCACTTAGCCAAATAAATATGATGGCTAATTGACCAAAATGAGCACTAAATACTTTGCGAGAGATCTCTTCCAAATCATTAGTATGGCTATCAAAATCGTGAGCATCAGCATGTAGGTTCCAGATCCAGGTGGTAGTATTGGGTCCCTTAGCTAGTGTCTTTGAGAAATGACCGGGTTTAGCCCATTTTTCAAAAGAGGTTTTAACAGGATCCCTCTCCACTACGATCTTTACTTCTTCCGGTGAACGAATGGTCATTGAGTTCTCCTCTTTCCAGACGAGACATGAGAAAAAACCCGCCGAATTTTTGAAAAAAAAAAAAAAAAAAAATATATATATATATTCTATATATTCTAAACTCGTCCCTCTCTTTATTTGCCAGTTTAGAACTGGAGCGACTATGATACGGAAGTCGCTTTGAGGCAGGTGTTCAAATTTATTATGACATATCTGATAGGTGCTTAATGGACCGTTACGAGATATAAAACTTTTCCGCCCAGTGGTAAAAAAGATATATCAATATGATACAATCCTTATCTTCATATCCAGATTTATTTATCCATATCTCTGGACCCATATGTTACAGATCACTTTTATGATTCAAAAGAACTTTGAATTGATGAATATTAATGAATCTTTCATAAATTCTATTTCTGGACGGGATTTACTCATAAAAAGATTTTTTGAACAATCTATAGAAAGTATTCTTTTTTATATTTTCTATTTTTTGATAATGACAATGCAATAAGAGAAGCTAATTCGCTCGAATAGTATGATAAATTTCAGAATCTTGACAATTTCGCAGTATAGTAGTGGGGAGATTTTCATTCTCCAAAACGTCCTGTAATCTTTAACCGATTTTGTGCTTCGATATAATTGCTTGGAGCAAGCGCTATAGCTTGTTTCCAATATTCAGCAGCTTGATCAAACCAAGCTTCCGCAATTTCAGGATCTCCCTGTTGAATGGCCTGTTCTCCTCGGTCGGGATAGATCAACTTCTCAAAGTTTTCTTCCCTTAGAACCGTACTTGAGAGTTTCCTACCTCATACGGCTCAATTAACTATTCTTTAGTCCTTTACCCAAACTTTCAAAATAGGATAAATACGTTCAGCTTAACCGAAAGAACAGAATGGGTCAATGACATGAGTTTCAAACTTCACTTTCGATAAATGATCAGGTTTTATCTTTTCTCCCACCCTAAAAAGATGAAGTATTAGAAATAAAGAGATCTACTTCAGATTATCCAGATAAAAATCTTTTTAAGAGGTAACTATCTATGTTCTGTATAGAAATTTTGAATAATACTTTCCTACCAGGAAAGTACTTCACGTCTTTAGGATCTGATGCTACACCGCTGCTCAATAACCTAGTAAATCAACTCTATTACATTACATAAATAAATTCCTTATTTTTGCCCATGAGCAGATTTGATCGTATCAGCCCGAACTTTCAATAATTGATCTTTATGGTGCTTTCTTCCATCAATTGAATTGATTTTTTTATCCATAGACTATCCAGGCTATATTTACCCATTCATATTTGGGCTCCTATGAGGGATATTCTTTTGACTACAGCTGATAAAAAACCGTTGTTTTGGACGGTGCATATGTAGAAAGCCTCTTTTTTTTTTTCGTACTAGACGAATTCATTCTATAGTACAGATAGCCGCACGTAATGACAGATCAAGGCCGTATTATTAAGAGCTTGTGGTAAAGACGGGTTTCGTTCTAATGCTTGGAAATAATATTCTAAAGCCTTAGTATGTTCCCCATTACTTGTGTGGATAAGACCTATATTATATAATATATAACTTCGGTCATAGGGGTCAATTTCCGGTCGCATGGCTTCATAATAATTTTGTAAAGCTTCCGCATATTCCCCTTCGGATTGAGCTGACATTCGTTACGGTCGTTCATTCAATTGAAATGATCTCCGCTTCAAAACCGTACATGAGAATTTCACCTCATACGGCTCCTCCTAAGTAATCAATTCAATTGACAAGAAAAAAGATTTTCCTTATGATTATGAATTAACAGGAACTAGTGTATTTCCAATGAATCTCTAGCTATCCTTCTTGCAAAGATTTTTTTTTCTAAATAACCAAGTATTTTAGTTTAGCACTAAAAACATAACCTCTAACAATTTCTTTGTCCTTAACGCACTGTCTTTTACGGGAATTATTCACTTCAACAGTCTCCGATGGTTCTAGCGGTATCCGAAGTACAAACGAGATGGATGTTTGTTGCCTCAACCATTCTAACTAGCCCTTCATAAAAAGGTCATATTATAACGAAGCATTTGTGTTGTCGATTTTAACGCGTAGTGCTTTTTCCCCTATGCACACCTATCATATAGATTTGATCATTAACATCTATGTAATAGATATAACCTTTCGCTCAATACTAGAATCTCAGAAGATCAAAGCATCTAAGGCTGCATAAATCGGGGATACACGACAGAAAGAATTGTTCTATTTCTAAAACTCACCTTCACTAAGCGTAAGTTTTAACTTAATAAATATCCCGCCATTCTACGAAACGAGAAAAAGTAGAAAGAACAAAAAATCAAATCACACCATCTCTGTAATAGGTAAATGCCTTTTTCTCCCCTGAAGCCATTGGGATTATCTGCAATAATATATCCGCTACAATTGTGAAAGTCTTGTCGATAAAATTGTCATTTCTCTGAGATCTAGGCATAGTTAATTAATAAATTTGATAATTTCTTTCATTCCCCATACGGAAATGATTCCATGAACAAAATTATTTTCCAATGCACAATAGCATAATAAATCAATTTCCTTATGATCGCAAATATGTAAACTGAATAAAGAAAAATTGGGAATATTTGAAAGAGTTCATTAAATTGATTGATGAACAATCAAAAAAAAATTTGAGAAAATGTTTATATCTATATAATGCGAATCTAAGAAGTTTCGCGCTCGTTTGCTCATGACCCCAACGATAAAACGAGTAAGTAAACGGCAAATTGGTGAACATAAAATGAGAAAATGATGGTTGTGTTTGTGCATACTTATTTTATTCTAAAACATAGAATTTATTGAGTATATAAGAATATAGTCATTATGATAGAATTTGTATCATTATGGTACAATTTGTACCATTAATTCTTACCGACCGAAGAATTATTCTTAATATATAGGATCATTATGGATCAATAGATCTGGCTTAATTTCACAATTGGATCGGCAATAAAAACCCGAATAATCTAACAATAATAGGATTAGATCGATGAAAAATGAAAATATCTTGAAATAAGAAGAAAATAAGTTTGGTAAAATACTCTTTTGTCTTTATTCATAAATACTTGACTTATGCAAAAGTCAAGTATCACTTTAATAATTTAGAAAAGACTTGTTGTTTTCATTTTGTTGACAAATAAAGGATCGTGTAGGAAAGATGGCTGAGCGGTTCAAGGCGTAGCATTGGAACTGCTATGTAGACTTCTGTTTACCGAGGGTTCGAATCCCTCTCTTTCCGTATATTCGTATTCTTTTTTGCATCGTTTTCTCATGAATCTAAACCCAATAGCATGGTTTCATTTTCCCACAATCTCCTTCCATTTCGGAATAGAGAAAATCAAAAATATTTGAATAATATTGACAATGACATTGTCATGTAACATACAGAGGGACAGATGTGCAGAAATCCTTTCTTTTCATTCCCTTTCAATTGGGAATAATTTAAACTCGACGGGAATAGTATTCTACGACCAATAATTCATTAATCTTCAAACCGATACGCTTATTATCTATTATTTTTTTGACTAATCCACTATATTGTGACTTTTGTTTAATCCGATTTAAATGGGGTGGCACCCTCATTTTATCCTTCTGAAAAATATCTATATTTTTATTAATTATATTTCTCAATCCCTGTTTTTCTTTTATAGAGATTAAATCTTGGGGTTTGCAACGATAACTTGGTATATCTACTATACGACCATTGACCAGGATATGCCTATGGTTGACTAATTGTCTGGCTTCAGGAATAGTAAGCGCCATACCCAATCGAAAAAGGATATTATCCAAGCGCATTTCAAGTAATTGTAATAGAACCTGACCTGTTGATCCCTTGGCTCTTCTAGCAATACGAACATATTGAAGTAATTGGCGCTCTGGAAGTCCGTAATGAAAACGTAATCTTTGTTTTTCTTTTAGACGTACAGGATATTTAGAAGGTTTAAGAGGTTTAGAATGTTTTTTTTTAATAGGCTTTTGAATTCTGTTGGGTGTTTTCTTACTTAGTCCTGGTAAAGTTTTGAGACGCTTTATTATTTTTAAACGAGGTCCGCGATAACGGGACATAAAAAACTCCTTATTTCAAGAAATGAACAAATAATGTTGGAAAGAGGAATAATATAAACAGCACGAATATTGGAATGATTTATAGAGAAACAAATTATCTTCAATTTTGAAAATATTGTAGAGAGAAAAAAAGATATGTTTCAATCATTGATTTCGTTTCTAGTTGAAACGAATCATGCTACGACAGACCCGGCGGACCGACGATCCGAAAAGGAAGAGTCTTTTCCTTATTTCATAGATTTTAACAATCTATGGTTGATAATGGTAAGAAATGAAAAGAATAAAAACGAGCCAGCTATCGGGATCGAACCGATGACCATCGCATTACAAGTGCGACGCTCTCACCTCTGAGCTAAGCAGGCTCATATGCATGCAGTATGCAGTCACATACTTATTGGCTGAAATTAAAAGATCTCTTCGAAATCGCTCGAATTATAGCGAATCGAATTATAATAATGCAATTCAGATTAAAATGAAACATTGCGTCAATTTATATGAATTGATTATTATAAAACAATAATGGGGCGTGGCCAAGCGGTAAGGCAGCAGGTTTTGGTCCTGTTATTTCGAAGGTTCGAATCCTTCCGTCCCAGGTGGAACAGTATTATTGGAAATAAAAAAAAAAAAGACTCTATTTATAGAACGGAAATATGATTTCAATAAGATCTAAATAAAGAAAGGGATATTTTGCGGTATAGGATGGGAATACAGATAACAACATTACATCAAAAATGCAGAAAGAATATAATGCTCATGCAAATGCAATAATTGATGGGATATTATGATTTCGTTCTACAATAAGGGGATATGGCGGAATCGGTAGACGCTACGGACTTAAATTTTTTGAGCCTTGGTATGGAAACTTACCAAGTGATAGCATCCAAATCCAGGGAACCCTGGGATATTTTGAATGGGCAATCCTGAGCCAAATCCGATTTCTAGAGACAATAGTTTCCTTTCCGAGAAAGGGATAGGTGCAGAGACTCAACGGAAGCTATTCTAACGAATCAACATAATTTGGATTGGATACAATCCATTATTTACATAATGTCTTTTGTATTTTATTGAACGCTTGAAAAAGCGTTATATATCACCAATAAACAAAAATAACGATTAGAGTTCTAGGTTTGTTTTGAAAGAATATGCCTAGCTTCAAATTGATTGAAATTGAAGGATTTTTCATTCCATTTTTGTTAATTGGACGAGGATAAAGATAGAGTCCAATTCTACATGTCAATGTCAACAACAATGAAAATTGGAGTAGGAGGAAAATCCGTTGGTTTTATAGATCGTGAGGGTTCGAGTCCCTCTATCCCCAGGTTATCTGTTTTATTTTCGATTTGTTAGATATGTTCTTAAGAACATAAGAAGTTATCATTATATGATAAATTTGTGTCTGCTTCTCTTATATATACATCTGTGTATATAACTGTATATAACATATAATAATAATATATATATATATATATATATATATATATATATTATTATGTTTTTATTTGTATCGTTGTTTTTACTCATTCAAATGCTGTCTTTTACCTTTTTTGTTTTTAGTTGACAGGAGTTTGGTTACTGTGCTAGTATGATGCACAGGGGAACAGCCGGGATAGCTCAGTTGGTAGAGCAGAGGACTGAAAATCCTTGTGTCACCAGTTCAAATCTGGTTCCTGGCATATATATTAATATACTTAATATACTTTTATAAGTATGAAAAAGGATTAGTAGACCTTAATAATATAATGATTAGAAAATAACTAATAATAATATTGATGATTTACGAATAAATAATCATCAGTGATTCTATGTTATTGAATCCATAGGGAGTTGGTCCAAGTTATTTCAAAGGGGATAAAAAAACGACTTGAAATAACTCGAACTAGAGAGCAATTTTCTCTATTTCATTCGTATTAATATCTTCTCGTAAAAAAAAAAGAACTAGGCCTATTCGATAGTTTCCAATTCCTTTGGAAGATTCAAAAAAAATGATTACGATTAATAGAAAGATTGAGAAAAAATAGCTTCTACCTTAGCATTATATAAAAATAGAACTAGATCGGGGTAAAGACCAATACCTATGATTGGTAGAAAGAGACAGATCAAAATAAAAAGTTCGCGTGGTCCCGAATCTTTAAAATAAGGATTCGGGACATTCAAAACCTTATATCCATAGAACATTCGACGTAACATAGATAACAAATAAATGGGAGTTAATATCATTCCAATTGCCGCTATTGCAGTAATAATGATCCGAAAGGTCGAAGAATAATTATGATTAGTAATTATACCCAAAAATATCATAAATTCTGCTACAAAACCACTCATTCCTGGCAATGCAAGAGAAGCCATTGAAAAGCTACTGAACATAGTAAAGATTTTAGGAATTGGTATAGCGATTCCTCCCATTTCATCAAGAAAAAGAGTACGTATCCTATCATAACTGGTTCCTACCAAGAAAAAAAGTGCAGCACCAATTAATCCATGAGAAATCATTTGCAAAATGGCTCCATTGAGACCTGTATATGTCATGGAACCAATTCCTATAATTACAAAACCCATATGAGATATTGATGAATAGGCTATCCTTCTTTTCAAATTGCGTTGACCCATAGAAGTTAGAGCTGCATAGATAATTTGCACTGCTCCTATTATAATCAACCACGGCGAAAACAAAGAATGAGCATGAGGTAGCAATTCCATATTGATCCGAATCAACCCGTATCCCCCCATTTTCAATAGAACTCCGGCCAAAAGCATACATGTACTATAATGTGCTTCCCCATGAGTATCCGGTAACCAGGTATGGAAAGGGAAGATTGGCAATTTTATTGCATAAGCGATCAAAAACCCTAAATATAAGAGTATTTCAAGTGCGATGGGATAATCTTTTTTAGCTAATAATTCGAAATCGAATGCTGGTCCATGAGATCCATAGAGACCCATACTTAAAGCTCCCATTAAGATAAAAATGGAACCACCCGCAGTATACAAAAGAAATTTTGTGGCTGAATAGAGACGTCTTTTTCCCCCCCACATGGATAAAAGTAAGTACACAGGAATTAGTTCCAACTCCCACATGAGAAAGAAAAGTAGAATATCTCGAGAAGCAAATAATCCCAATTGGCCACTGTACATTGCCAACATCAAGAAATACAATAATCGCGGATTTCGAGTAACTGGCCAAGCAGCTAAAGTAGCTAAAGTAGTTACAAATCCCGTTAATAAAATAAGTCCAATGGAAAATCCATCAATTCCCAGTTTCCAATGAAAATGAATAAGGTTTATCCAGTTATAATCCTCTTCCAATTGGATTAATGAATTATCAAAATGATAATGATAACGGAATATATAGGTCATTAAAAGAAGATCTAATAAGCAAATACCTAGAGTATACCATCGAATCATTTTATTTCCTTTATAGGGAAATAAAGGGATTAATAACCCCGCAGATATGGGCAAAATAACAATTATTGTTAACCAAGGTAAATTACTCATAATGAAGAGAAAAGAGACTTTCGATATCAAAACCCATGCTTTCATTTTTGGGTCGAGTATGGGTTTTGATCAGTGAAAGAGGAAAAGGAGAATGAAAAATATATATGGGATGAATCTAACTATTTTTCTTTTTTGATGGATCAGTAAGCTAGACCCATACTGCGCGTTGTTTCATGCCATAAATAAACACGTACACTTAAGAAATCCGTTGGACAAGCCGATTCACACCTCTTACAACCTACGCAGTCTTCTGTTCTTGGAGCAGAAGCAATTTGCTTAGCTTTACATCCTTCCCAAGGTATCATTTCTAATACATCTGTGGGACACGCTCGTACACACTGGGTACAACCAATACATGTATCATAAATTTTGACTGAATGTGCCATTGAATCTAAGAACTCTATAAAAACTGTTTCATTGAATAAGATTTTTTAATATATGGCCAATGACGATATATTATGAATATCAAGCAAATCAATAATTGTATTATCGGTGATATAATGAATAGATTCGGATTCTATCTGTTTGATTTATAAAACAGACAGATTTGACCGAATCTGGTCTAATCGTGTTAAACAGATCATTTGAATAATGAGTTAAATATGAATTATGCTCTTGATTGATCGTAATACTTATTTGAAATCTCTAGAAAATAAAAGATCTAGATCTATTTTTAGAGAGACAAGCCTAGTATCCATTTGAATAGTAATAGGTATACAAATTTCTCGATCTCTATTACCATTTTGACAAATTAAATTGATCGATACGAGTTGATTTTCTGTTACGATATATTGCCAAAACAATAGCTAATCCAATAGCTGCTTCAGCAGCAGCAATAGCTATAACAAAGATCGAAAAGATATCCCCCTTTACTTGTCTACTATCAAAAAAATCTGAGAATGTTACTAGGTTTAAATTAACCGCATTGAGTATTAGCTCAAGACACATAAGTGCTTTAACCATGTTTCGACTTCTTACTAGTCCATAAATACCGATAGAGAATAAATAAGCACCTAAAATAAGCGCATGTTCGAGCATAATAGAGGAACTCCTCATACCTTGATCTCTTCAGATACAAACAAAAGTGATAGTTTCTAATTTACCATTATCGAAAGAAAAAAAATGATACGATGTCGCACGAGAGCTTTCATTTTCAAACTGTTTCTTCTCGACGAGCTATAGTAATGGCTCCTATAAGAGCAACTAGAAGAATTAGAGAAATAAGTTCGAATGGAAGGAAAAAATCAGTGGATAAATGAGCCCCAATACGTTGAATATTGCTTGTTAAATCTCGTTCTAACATTTGATCTGATTTTTGAGTCAGAGATATTCCGAACCATGATATGTTCAAGATAATAGTAATTAACGAACAAAAAAGACTTGTACAAACTATTGAAGTAATGCTATCTCCGACAGTCCAGGGAGGGGCATAATTGGGATATTTTGGATTATTCATCAACATCACGGCAAATAGAATCAAAATATTAACAGCTCCTATGTAGATCAGGATTTGTGCAACAGCTACGAAATCCGCATTCAGTATAATATAGAAAAAAGAGATACAAATTAGAACTAACCCCAATGAAAGAGCGGAATAAATTATATTAGTAATTAATACTACTCCTATACCTCCTAATATAAGACTTAGCGTTAGAGGAGCCAACAAAAGAATATCATATATCGATTCAGATCGATTCATTATGTGTACAATAAGTTTGAATATTATTTCCTCCCATTCACTAAATAAAAAGTTACCCTATTTACCTATATGCTATACTGGATTTGTAATTTCATTTGATATGGGCACTGATTAATTAATCTATAGATCAATAATAGATTCCGATCAATCACACATGTGACATTATTAATGGAATGTCAATAGAATTATTCATTAATTACTGATTTGTCAAAAAAAAAGATTTTGTTTATTAGATACTCTTTGATCGCAGCGCAATCTGAATAATCGTAGAAATTATTGAATCATAAAATTTGTCCGTAGTTTCTTCAGACATACTAAGTTAATATGTTATGTTGAGCTCGGAATTGTTTGAATTGTTAAATCTTCAACAACGGATATTGGTAAACGTCCTAAAGCAATATGATCATAATTTAATTCATGACGATCATAGGTCGAAAGTTCATATTCTTCAGTCATCGCTAGACAATTTGTGGGGCAATATTCGACACAATTTCCACAAAAGATACAAATTCCAAAATCAATACTATAATTTTCCAATCGTTTTTTCCCCATATCTATTCCGACTTTCCAATCCACAACAGGTAGATTGATCGGGCATACACGGACGCATACTTCACAAGCAATACATTTATCAAATTCAAAGTGGATCCTCCCGCGAAATCGTTCTGATGGGATCCATTTTTCATAGGGATATTGAATAGTAATAGGTAAACGATTCATGTGATATAAGGTAACAAAAAAACCTTGCCCAATGTATCTCGCAGCCTGTATTGCTTGTTCACTATAATTCATAAACCCAGTTACCATGGAGAACATGTGTAAAATCTCCTTGAATAATCATTTCATAGAAATTTCTTTCTCTTCATAGATTTGATCTATCAAATTTGGATATATTGCAAAATTGATAAAAACCTCTTCACGAAGAAGAAAAGAGAGTTAGTTACAATAAAATAAGTTGGAAAGAGGCTGTTAGTAACAGATTACCCAAAGCAATAGGTAAAAGAAATTTCCACCCAAGATCCAATAATTGGTCCATTCTTATCCTAGGCAAGGTCCATCTTGCCGTGATAGAAATAAATAAGAACAGATAGGCTTTAGCTAATATAATTAGGATCCCGATTGTTATATTAACGACCCCGCTAATTCCAGAAATAGAATCCCATTCAAAATGTTCCAGAATGGGTATGAATGGAATTGATAAGTTCCATCCGCCCAAGTAAAGAACTGTCACAAAGAATGAAGAAGCTAATAGATTTAGGTAAGAAGCAACGTAAAATAAACCAAATTTGATACCCGAATATTCAGTTTGATAACCCGCTACCAATTCTTCTTCCGCTTCGGGTAAATCAAAGGGCAATCTTTCACATTCTGCCAGAGATGAGATGAAAAAAGCTAAAAACCCTATAGGTTGACGCCACAAATTCCATCCTAAAAAACCATATCTGCACTGTGCTTCAACTATATCAATTGTACTTGAACTATTGGATAATTATAGTCGACAGAAACATCACTGTTTTCATCTCTATTCCAAAACCGTACGTGAAACTTTCACTTCATACGGCTTCTCAATGGTCATTAAGAAATAAAGAAAAAAAAGCACCAGATCATAAATTGAACCAATGAGATTCCGTCTGCTACAAATAATAGGAGCTTTTGAACCTATCTTAACCTTCAGTATTTTTTTGCCAGAGAAAGAAAACTGTGTAAAGGATTACTTCGTTCTGGATAGCCATTTTTGATTTAAGTAGATAGAAACATATTGTAGATCGGGGTTTTGGGGAAGTACCACTTGATCATCCCTACCAATGTCAAGTCCTTATTGTTATCCCATTTCTATGGAAATATCTTTGGTCTAGATATCAGTTTCTTTTTTTCACTAATCTTTTTTATATCTTGGTGTTTCTCACCATATGGGCCCATCTACCTTTGCTTGATTTTTAGTATATATGACAGTAACTTCATACTTTTCTTTTGTCCTTTGCCTCCCCGCTATTGGGCCCCGATGACTAATATATGAGCTGGGGTACACAGTTTTCACTGATTGTGCATGCTCTCACTCTTGTACATGGGGGATGGGACTTAATCATCTTACTGCAAGATTTGTAAACTGTTTGATCTCACCCATATGACTATCTAGTTTTTTGATCGGAATATTCATCCCATTCACTTCTGTTTTTCCCTTTTTTAGTTATTAATAAAAAGAGGGAAAAATGAATCTCATATTCCAACGAATCACACGTAGAGATATAGATAACACACATAAAGCTAAAGGAATTTCATAACTAATAGCTTGAGCAGCAGCCGGAGACCACCTAAAAAAGAATATTTATTATTGGATCCATATCCTGCTATAAGCAGTCCAAGGGGAGCAATACTTGAAATTGCAATCCAAAAGAAAACGCCTATACTAAGATCAATTAAAACAATGTGGCGACCAAAGGGAATTACTAAATAGCCTAAAAAATAGGTATCACTACTACTGCTGCGACCAATACTAAATAACCAAATATCCCCCCTAGATGGGATAATATCCTCTTTTAGCAGTAGTTTTATTCCATCCGTCAAAGCTTGAATAATTCCCAAAGGACCGGCGTATTCAGGTCCATGCGTTGTTGTATTCCCGCAGATATTTTTCTTTCGAGCCATACAATAACTAATACTCCTATCGTAATTCCCAATAGGAAGGATAATTATGTCAATTAGAATCCATATAAAACTATATATTCTTTTGAAAATCCCATCGAGAAAATAAATTGATAGCTTGTTCTTCGAGATCTGCTATATTAATCACCATTTTAACGATCAACCTCTCCATAATGATATCTATACTACCCAAAATCGTCATGATATCGGCTAATTTCATCCTTTTAACCAGTTGAGGAGGAATCTGCAAATTAATAAAACCAGGTGGTCGGATTTTCCATCTCCAGGGAAAAAATGTTATCATCTCCTATAAAAAAATTCCTAATTCCCCCTTGGAGCTTCTACTCTCACGTAATGTTCTTGTTTTGATAACTCAAAAGTAGGGGAAGGTTTTTTACTAATAAATCGAGATTCAAAATTGTTCCATTGCGAATCTTTTTCCCTTATTTAAACGTCGAACCTCTAAATTCTCATAGGGACCTCCCGGAATTATTTCTAGGGCCTGTCCTAATTATTTTATAGATTCTTTCATTTCTCCGATTCGAAGCAAATAACGAGCTAACGAATCTCCTTCTTTTTGCCATTGGATTCCCAATCCAATTCATCATAACATTCATAATGATCCACTTTACGAAGATCCCATTGGATTCCGGAAGCTCGTAGCATGGGTCCTGATAAACTCCAATCTATTGCTTCTTCTCTACTAATAATGCCTACTCCCTCAACTCGTTTTAAAAAGATAGGATTGCATGTAATAAGTCTTTCATATTCTGTCACTTTTGGAAAGAATAATAGCAAAAATCGAAGCATTTATCTACCCAACCGTAGGGTAAATCTACAGCTACTCCTCCAATACGGAAATAATTATGCATCATTCGCATGCCCGTGGCAGCTTCAAATAAATCATATATCATTTCCCTCTCTCTTAAATAAAAAGAAAGAGTCTGCGCACCAATATCAGCCATGAAAGGTCCAAGCCATAACAAATGAGAAGCTATACGACTTAACTCTAGCATAATCATTCTAATATAGCTGGCCCTTTTAGGTATTTGAATATTTTCCAATTTTTCTGGTGCATTAACCGTTATTGCCTCTGTGAACATAGTAGCTAAATAATCCCATCGTGTTACATAGGGGAGATATTGAACATTGTTCGGTTCTCAGCAATTTTCTCCATACCTCTATGTAAATAACCTAATATAGGTTCACAGTCAATAACTTCTTCACCATCTAGAGTAACAATAAGTCGAAGAACACCATGCATTGATGGATGATGAGGACCCATACTTACCATCATGAGGTCTTTCTCCCTAGCAACCATAATCATAACTCTTCCCCGGTTAAAAAAATCAATGAGAACAAAAGAAAGAATGACTCATTAGGATCCGGAATTTAATAAAACATAATTCTTCAAATTTCGTTCAAAATTAACGCAGTCCACGAATATCTAATTGATCGATTAAACGTTTGTAACGAAGTCTATCTTTCTTGAACAGATAAATCAGAAGTCGTTTACGTTTACCCACAATTTTCCACAAACCTCTTTGGGACGAGTAGTCTCTTCCGTGCAGGTCCAAATGTTCAGTAAGTTTTTGAATTCGACTGGTTAAATAACATACTTGAGATTCAACAGATCCTAGATTGAATGTCGGAGTTTATCCGGTATTATTCAAAAGAATGATACACTCTCCTTTTCCATTGAGAAAGAAAAAAAGGGATGACGGAATGATTAATAAATTCCCGATCTTTAAGATCAAAAAGAAGGGCTGTAGTGGATTATAGAACCGTGTCCCTTGATCTTTCCAAGTACCTCCAAGAGACCCTAGAGATTCCCATTGCTCCTCTCTAGGGTCTTGGAGGGTGTACTATAGTTACACCACTTCCTCTAATTTATTCATTATTTTGGGGATCTTCTTCATCCGTTCCTTTGCTAAGGTAGGAAGAAAAACCCTTGGGTTTTTTTCCCATTAGTAGGTCTCTCGGGAGGTTCAGTAGGTCTCTCGGTATGTTCGGGCTTGGTCCTATTATTTTCACCTCATCCTTCTCACCGAAAAAAAACTCTCTTAAAGAAGAATAACTCGTAACATAAGAAAGAGCTTTTCTTGCGTCCGAATTTGCTTTTTTCCTCCAAACCTTGTTACGATGCTGTTTTTTGGATTTAGAGGTGCGTTTTTTTGGTACAGCCATAATATTTTTATAGTTCAATTTTATTTAGAAAAAAATATCAAATTTTTGAATATTCTATATTTTTTTATTTTGTAAACTTCTTATATTATATATCTTTAAATTCAATTCATTTTTATAGTTTAGTTCCATTTTATTTAGAAAAAAATGATAGAATATTCTATCGTTTTTTTCTTGCATTTTGCAACCTTATTAGAGAATATTTACTAGTAATAGAAGATCCACGATACAAATTGATAACAATTATCAATTCTTACATACGTATATCGAATTTTGAGTAAATGAAAACTATGTCATTTTAACAGATTCAATTATTTCTCATCTTAAGAATTCCAATTGGTTTAATTTTCTATTCAATTCTATTCTTAATACTACTATTGATCTACAATAGAAAATTTCATAAAATAAGAATGTGTGTGTACATGACTAATAGCTCAGTACCTAGACTGAAAAAGAGTTCCTTCTTGCTCATCTTACAAATATTTGATTAGTATCAGTATTGACCGGTGCAAATCTTTTGCAGAAAAAAGATGAAAAAAGGTCACAATAAATATGAAATCGATAGGATTGCATCCCATATTCTATCGTTCTTGTTTATTTATGATCTATCGTTTTTATTTTATTCTCTTCAGGGTCTAGTGGATTGGAAACCAAGAATGTGGAATATCAAAATATTGAGAATAATGATTTAATCTTCCTATGGAATTTATATACAAATATGCTCGGGTCGTACCTTTCCTTCCGCTTTCAGCTTCTGTACCAATCGGATTAGGATCCTTTTTTTTTCCAGGAGCAACTAAGAGTGTTCGCCGTACATGGGCTCTTATTAGCATTTTTCTGTTAAGCGTAGCTATGTTTCTTTCTTTCAATTTGTTCTTGCAACAGATTACCGGCGGTCCCATCTATCGGTATTTCTGGTCCTGGGTTATCAATAATAAGTTTTCATTAGAATTAGGCTATTTGATTGATCCACTTACTTCCATTATGTTAGTTTTAGTTACAACAGTTGGAACCATGGTTATGATCTACAGCGATAATTATATGTCGCATGATAAAACATATGTGAGGTTTTTCGCTTACCTTAATTTTTTCAATGCTTCTATGCTGGGGTTAGTTATTAGCCCTAATTTATTACAAATATATTTTTTTTGGGAATTAGTAGGAATGTGCTCCTATTTATTGATAGGTTTCTGGTTTACGCGACCCAGCGCGGCTAATGCTTGTCAAAAAGCATTTATAACTAATCGTGCAGGGGATTTTGGACTCTTATTAGGAATCCTAGGTTTTTATTGGGTAACAGGTAGTTTTGAATTTCAATATTTGTTTGAAAAATTCAACGAATTGACTGCCGTTGATGGGGTTGGTTCGCTCTTTTTTACTTCGTGTGCTTTTCTCTTATTTTTAGGTCCAGTAGCCAAATCTGCACAATTTCCACTTCATGTATGGTTACCTGATGCTATGGAAGGGCCTACTCCTATTTCAGCTCTTATACATGCCGCTACTATGGTAGCAGCAGGAATTTTTCTTGTAGCTCGGTTGTTTCCTCTTTTTAAAGCTCTACCTTTAATAATGTATCTTATCTCTTGGATAGGTGGAATAACAGCTCTATTGGGAGCTACTATGGCTCTCGCTCAAAAAGATCTTAAAAAAGGCTTGGCTTATTCTACTATGTCTCAATTAGGTTACATGATGTTAGCTCTAGGGATAGATTCTTATCGAATCGCTCTGTTCCATTTGATTACACATGCTTATTCCAAGGCATTA
>BSBK01012713.1:52500-75514 GCA_027943335.1 Chamaecyparis obtusa
GAAATAATGGATGCTGCCAGAGAGAAAGGCAATGCTATACGCAAGAAGGAAGAGATTCATAAAATGGCAGAATCCAATAAAGCTTTTGCACATTACCGTTAATCCATTAACTATATAAAATAGATCTACAGATCTATTCCATTCTGATCAATAAAAGAAAACTTACTTTATCAAAATTTTATTGGAACGAAAACGAAAGGAAAAGAAGAATGAAAAAGAAATCATAGATAAATGATAATAAGGAGATTCTAAAGAAAATGTTGCTTAAATATTAATTGAAGTTACTAACTAATGATCCGGACAAAATGAAAAATGCATTTTCAATTAATACCTTTAAATCATTTTTATGAAAGAATTTCATTTGCTTCTCTTCTATGGAAGTTCCATTTTTCCAGAATGCATCCTTATTTTTGGCCTATTTCTTCTTCTAGTAATCGATTTCATTTCTGATCAGAAAAAGACAACTTGGTTCTATTTCATCTCTTTAACAAGTTTAGTGCTAAGCATAGCTTTTTTGTTATTTCAATGGAGAGAAGAACCTACGATCAGTTTTTTTGGTAATTTCCAAACAAACAATTTTAATAAAATATTTCGGTTTCTCATTTTATTATGTTCCACTTTATGTATTCCTCTATCCGTGGAATACATTCAATGTACAGAAATGGCTGTAACAGAGTTTTTGTTATTCATATTAACAGCTACTTTAGGAGGAATGTTTTTATGTGGTGCTAATGATTTAACAACTATCTTCGTATCTTTAGAATGTTTAAGTCTATGTTCTTATCTATTATCTGGATATACCAAAAGAGATGTACGGTCTAATGAGGCTATTATGAAATATTTACTTATGGGTGGAACAAGTTCTTCCATTCTTGCTTATGGTCTTTCTTGGCTATATGGTCTATCTGGAGGTGAGATTGAAATTCAAGAAATAGCCAATGGTCTTATAAATACACAAATGTATAACTCTCCAGGAATTTGGATTGCACTTTTCTCTATAACGGTAGGAATTGCATTCAAGCTTTCTTTAGTTCCTTTTCATCAATGGACCCCCGATGTATATGAAGGAGTGCGATTCGTTTTACAAATAGAAACTCTATAGACATGTGGAAAAAAGATTGTTATTCCCACTTGGACTAAGACATAACTTTTACCAAAAATTTGAATTGAATTAAGGTAAAGCAAAGTAAGAAACAAACGAATTTTTTTTTGATTTGAATAAATAACTTTTACAAATTAATTATTACGGGTAGTTTTTACAAAGGATCAGATTAATGACGTGTATAATATTTTTATTCTTAACGTAGATGCTATATAGTAAGTTTTCATTCTTCAGAAACTACGAGTGTAAAAAAGAAGGCATCCGTCGACAAAAAGATTACCCTAAGATGAGCATCTCATGACTATTCAGAACGATTTAAATCAGATGGTTTTATTTTTTCTTTTTAACTCTTTCATAACTGAACTTAAAAAATAAGAAAAAAAAAAAAAAGATTGACCATACCATAATAACCACTGAGTAAGGATTCCTCGGAAAGTTAAGGATTAGTTATTCTTTATATCAATTGAATAGATTCAATCTTATACATACACGAGGAAGGTAATAAAAAAAAAAAAGAGAATCAAACGATTATGCTCATTTTTTTATCACTTAGGAGCCGTGCGAGAAGAAAGTCTCATGCACGGTTCTGAATGAGAGAAAGGAGGGAAAATTCCTCTTTTCGACTCTAACTCCCCCACTCCAGTCGTTGCTTTTATTTCTGTTATTTCAAAAGTAGCTGCTTCAGCTTTAGCCACTAGAATTTTTGACATTATTTTTTATTTTTCATTGAACGAATGGCATCTTCTTTTGGAAATATCAGCTATTCTTAGCATGATATTAGGAAATTTAATTGCTATTACTCAAACAAGTATAAAACGTATGCTTGCATATTCATCGATAGGTCAAATTGGATATATGCTTATTGGAATAATTGATAAAGACTCAAACAATGGATATGCAAGTATGATAACTTATATGCTGCTCTATATTTTTATGAATTTAGGAACTTTTGCTTGTATTGTATTATTCAGTCTACGTACAGGAACAGATAACATTCGGGATTATGCAGGATTATATATGAAAGACCCTTTTTCAGCTTTGTCTTTATCTTTATGTCTGCTATCTCTAGGGGGGATTCCTCCATTAGCAGGTTTTTTTGGAAAACTTTATCTATTCTGGTGTGGATGGCAAGCAGGCTCCTATTTATTAGTTTCGATAGGACTCTTTATGAGTGTTGTTTCCATATATTATTATCTGAAAATAATTAAGTTATTAATGACTGAAAGAAACAAAGAAATAACTCCCTACGTGCAAAATTATAGATTATCTTCTTCAATCTCAAAAAATTATATCGAATTTAGTATGATTATATGTGTAATAGCATCTACTTTACTGGGAATAATAATGAATCCAATTATTGCAATTGCCCAGGATACATTATTTTAGAGATTGAGATTTTTTCTATAGAATTTTTCTTACTTACTAACTCAAAAAAGTCAGAATTGCCCTAATATTCATATTCTTAAAATCGCAGGGAATAGGCTGAAATTATAAGATGAACTTCTAATTACAAAATCAACTTGATCGTTAAATTAGAAGTTCATTTTGTACCAAAATATAGATTTTCTATCTGATAAAAAGTCGTTCAAACGTGCGTAAATGAATTACAAATATTTGAAAATATTTTGTAATTCTTAACTTCTATTTAAGATTAAAAGAGATAGTTAAGAATTACAAAACAGGGATGGAGATAATCTAATCTCGATACTGAATTGAATCGAGATAACCTTGCTGCGATTCTTTCATCTCAAAAATATTGTGAGCAGAGTGTAATAACTGCTTATTGTGCATCCAGCAGGAATTGAACCCGCGACTTCCCAATTATGAGTTGGGTGCTTTTACCATTCAGCCATGGATGCTATGGTAAAGTGATTTTATTAGAATCAATATGGTAACCAATTGAATTCTCATTTTCAACAAAAAATAGATTTGGGATTGTTAGCAATTTCTGTAGGACAAAATGCTAATTAATGAATAATACAGATAGATAAGATCGTATAAATAGAGATTCTTTAATTAATTACGTTCTTTTCTATATATCTATTGTTCTAAATAGGGCATAAAAATCCTATTTTTGGTATATTTGGCTTCGTATTCGTATAATATATTTGTTATAATATTAATGTTGAAATATTGTATTATTTACTAATTCAATTCTATCTCAATAACAATCAACTTTTTTTTGACGAATTATTCAATAGTTAGTTGAATAAGTTGTATTAACTACCTCTTACTTATTATAATTATTTTTAATAAGTAATAATTTAAATTTTTTTATAGAACAAAACAACATAATGAACAGAAAAAAACCGTGGTCTACGGATCCTATTGGAAAGACCCAAGAAATAGCTTGGTTCTTTAGCGTTCAGTCGAAATTTCAAGATTACATGATGGAAATATTCGTTCCATGGAACGAATCCAATTTGGTGAGATTGCTAAGTCAAATATTTTCTGGTCGAGAAAGTGTTGTTAAGCTTTTTGATTTTCGGATTCTTAGTACATTACTTATACGGGATATACGTATATTTATTTTAAAAGGTCAAGCAATAAAAGCTGTAATGATAATAGCATTACCATTACTTTTCTCTTTTTTAAATACTCGAGCCTTAATTGAAAGAAATAAATCATCATATAATTTGATGAAGATATTTCCAGCTGTACAACATCTTGGAGCTAGAGCTAGAAAGGAAAATTTGTTGCTCGTTCCGCATCTTTTTATGTTTTCGCCAAAAGCCAAAAGGAGATATCAACGTTGCTTGCTCAATCCAAAAGAACATGTTTGGATTTTATCCAGTTCTAACACAAATCTGAATCAGAAAAATAGAATATCAGAGAAGCAAGAAACAATAAATTGGGAAAGCCCTTTGGAAAAAGAATCTAATGGTATCGAATGGGAGATTGATTCATCTTTTAATTCAATTCCAAACGAATATTGGGAACCTGAAACAGAACCTGAAAACCTTTATGAATGGAAAGAATCAATACTTTATCGTCATCGAAGCAAAGTTATTGAGGAACTAGAAAACAAAATCGAACAATTAGAAGAAAAACTAGTTCAAGTAGAAGAAGAATTCGCTCTCTCTTCAGAACCAGAACAATTCAAAAGTTTAGAAAGGGAAAGGAAACAAAGAGTTCGAGAAATCGAAAGATACAAAGAAGGGCTACGAAGAATAAAGAAACTATGTGAGAAAAGATCGCAAGAAATGGAACAAGAAAAAATGTTCCAAGAAGAATCAGATCAAGCAAGAGAATCTTTTTCCTTTTCAGAGTCGGAAGTTTTTGAAAGGTTGTTTGAGCATTTGTCAATAGATGAATCATGTATAAGTATTAATTATACTAATAAACCGAGTGAAAAATTTAAATTGTTGAAAGAGCGACAAGACGCTTTTCAATATTTCAGGGGATTAGAAAAGAATAGAATCGTTGATCTATGGAAGGTTAAAACATTTCTTAAAAATCCTCCTGTAAATTATGATATTTTACCAGATCCCGAATGGAACATCAGCAAAGATATAAACCAATTCAATTGTATTCGATTTATGAATAAGAATTCATCTTCAAGATCTCCCTCATCCTGTGATCAAAATAAAGAACAATTAGCATTAAACGATGATTTTCAATTGAAACAATTTGTTCTTAAAATAACGGATCAATTTACTCTATCAATAACTAGGCCTAATCATATTTCTTACCCTAATGATGCAATTGACGTGGATATCGATCATCGTGTGAATGAATTACATTTATTCAACCAGACTTTATTGAAGTGCTTTAATTACTTCTTCAATTACAGAGATGAATTAACGCATGATTCTTTCCTTAGAGTACTCAATATTTTTGAAAAAAAGAAAACATCAGAAGATGATAACACTGAACAACTAATATTGAATAAAATAGTGAATAAAATTCAAATAGTGAATAAAGACAAGATTCAAGCTGACGAGCATGTGAAAATTGATAAATTCGATTTTTTGAAGAACGTTGAAGATTTTGTATTGAACGATTTAAAATCCGAAACTGTATTAGACGATTTAGAATCGTTCCAGAAGTATTATTTGGAATATCATAAATACTATATGGAATTAAAAAGATACTCTTTGGAATTACAGAAAGTATTGAATAAGAATAAATACTATTTGGAATTACAGAAAGTATTGAATAAATACTATTTGAAATTACAAAGATACTCTTTGGAATTACAGAAAGTATTGAATAAGAATAAATACTATTTGGAATTACAGAAAGTATTGAATAAATACTATTTGAAATTACAAAAGGCATTCCATAAATACTCTTTGGCATTCCATGAATACTCTTTTGAATTACAGAAAGTCTTAAATAAGAATAAATTGGAATCACAAAAAGTATTAGATAAATACTATTTGGAATTACATAACTATTTGGGATATTTCTATGTGGAATTACAAAAATATTCTTTGGAATTACAGAAAGTATTGAATAAGAATAAATACTATATGGAATTACAAAAATATTCTTTGGAATTACAGAAAGTATTGAATAAGAATAAATATTATTTGGAATTCATCTATTTTATCAAAACATTAAGTCGCAATTTGAATAATGTGACGCAAGATGCAATTAACCAGTATTCATCAAGTTGGATACTATGTCAGAAAGAATATTTGGAGCGCCCTTTTTTTCGACCTGTTGAGTTGAGAAATCCAAATTTTTTAAACGCTTTTGTATTATCCATTCAGATCGAATACTTTCAAAAAAGATTAGAATATCTCTTGTCCATTTCCAAACAAAACAATTTCAAAAAGAGAGTGTTAGATCCAATTGAATTATCGATTACTCAACATTGGAGTTGGTTTGGACCAATTTTGGATAGTAAAATTAATAAAATTCTCTGGGACAATCTTAATAGTTCTCAAATTCTCTGGGACAAGCTTAATGGAAATGTCTGGGACAAGCTTAATGAAAATGAAATAAAATCTAAATCAATTCCTAATCTTGAATTCTCGATCAATAAACCAACATTAGATTTGAATGAGAAAAAACCAATAATTGAATTTATTATTGACTTCTTCGATAATGGAAAAAATTACATGGAATTATTGGAATTATTGAATAACGCGGGTCTTTCGGAAATATTCGATAATCAAGACAATTGGTTGAATCCTTTAAAACTATCTAATAAAAATTCATTGAGAGCTTCTTTTTACAAAGCAAATACCTTTGAATTTTTAGATTATTTACACCGTCCTCGTCTTTTTTATAAAAAAAGATTGGCTTCTTACATGGGAAAGATTAATATCAAAAATAAGAATGTAACCTATGGACAATTATTAAATTTAGTTCCCATTCATAACAATCTGTTTTCTTCCTCTATTAGTGAAATGAGAGCTGTGTATTCAGAGAAAGAAACTATCTCACTCATAAAGTCACAAGTCAATATATTATTGGATAAATATTTACGTGACAAAGTGCTAATTCATGATTTGCATAAATCGTCTAATTTACTGGATAAATTGAATTCTATTCTTCGTAGAAATATCAATTTATCGATTGAAGATATTTCTAAACCTCCTTTAATAAGCCTACAAATTGTCAATTTTGACAAAAACTCTTGCTATCCTTTTTTAAATAGTTCAGATTTAGAAGAAAAGACCTCTAGTCAGTATTCTAAAAACAGTTTTAGTTCCAACATAGATCTTATTCAAACTCAATCTTATCAAGATGATGTATTGTCCGAAATATTTTTGCGAATAAAGAAAATTGTAGAAAAAGAAGAAAAATATAGTTCAACAGAAAGTTTAGAACACATAATAGAAGACAAAGCCATAGGTGACTTTATGGAAGACAAAGCCATAGGTGACTTTATTGAAGTCAAAGACATAGGTGACTTTTTTAATAAAGAAAAACTAAAGTTTTTCTTTTCAAAACTAAAGTTTCTCATTTCTTTTAATGAAATAAATTTTAATTTTGAGAAATGGGGTTTGTTTCAAACATATAGGTCATGGTTGTGGCTTTTGACTTCCACAGGGTGGAAATATACTAAAAATCTATTTTTAGCTACTTTTCCGGAAATAACAATAAATAGTATTGATCAGTTAGTATCAATGCCGGACAATATTAGGCAAAATTGGAATCACAATTTGAATATTTTGTGGGCACTTTATCATCAATTTTGGACACTTCTAAAGTGGGAATTTAGAAATAAAATTGATCAAATTCTCACAATATTGAAGAATCAAATTCTCACAATATTGAATGATCAAATTCTCCCGATATTGAATGATCAAATTCTCCCGATATTGAATGATCAAATTCTCCCGATGTTGAATCTTATGTTATCCCGCTGGAATATTGACAAATATTGGCAAGTAGCAAATGAAAAAGTACTTAAAGCAGCACTTGAGGGAAAGGATCTATCAATATCATTTGATACATGGAAATATATACAAAATGTTCGGGAATATGATATTTTTCTTTGTATCTTCGTTGGATTTTTCTTTTATATTTCCTCCATAATTCCCTTATTCTTGATTCAGTTCTATAGGAACTTCTATCTGATCAGATTTTTGCAGTATTCCCATTGCTCCGAGAGAGTAGGAGAAATGATTAGATCTTATAAAAGACTTAGAAATTTTTCTAATTTAAATTGGTATGGTTCTTGGCTTACATTTGTGGACTATATCGAGATGGAGTCGGATCCTGATGATATAGGATTATTTCTACTATTGAAAATTTGGTATGTAAAAAATATTCAATTTTCATATCGTTCTTGGTTCTCGTTGCCTTGGTTCCAGCGGGATTCTGGAGACTGTGGGAAATATAAATCACTTGTAAAAAAAATTTTGTACGAATTTGAAGTAGATGACTTCCTTTTGAGAGAAAATCGATTGTTTTTACTACAAGAACAAATCTCTCAATTTGAATCGAAGTTAACCCCCCCTATTGGTTTGTTTCATGAATTGGAAACAAGAAAACAGCCAGGACTTCTTTACTTTCGATATTTAGCTGAATTTATTCAGCGAGGCCTTAGAATAGGCTTAATGAATTCCGAATTAAATTCATTGTTTTTAGCAGAAATGCCGATCTTCGCTGCTTTTTATCAGAAGATGACTTCCGTACCAATTCGCCCATCTTTATATGACCACGTGAGATTCTACCCACTCTACCCAGTACCGTCCTTTTCGAATCGAATTTTATTGATAGGGCCTAAGGAAACTGGACGATCGTACTTGGCTAAAAGTTTAGCAGCAGATTCTTATTTACCTTTAATAAGAATATCTCCTAAAAGTTTTTTGAGGCAGCAGAAACTTCTGTCTCGCTATGAACCCGAGTATACATCTTCGGCTAAACAATCATACCTTGAGCATGAAAATATCCTCAGGTCTCTCGGCTGGTCAGGCAGGCCAAAAGACATACATGAGAATGAGCATTATGAAAAAAAACCTCATAACTTTTTGTATGACCGAAGCCGAAGGGAGAATCCTAACCCTCCAGAGTATTTTGCGAGAAGAGTAATCCAATTCCAATTTGCACTCAAATTGGCAAAATTGATGTCTCCTTGCGTCATATGGATTCCAAGCATTCATGAACTGAATGATTACTATTACCTTCTTGCATTATTGGTAGAACTCCTTGGGGATCCATATAATCCGAGTGATGGTGAAAAAGAAACCACCATAAAACAAAATATTGTTGTTATTGCTTCAACTGATATTCCAAAAAAAATTGATCCAGTTCTAATAAGTCCTCCTCGTAGTAAACGAAGATTCGATACATTTATTAATACTAAAAAGTTGCCTGCTCCATATCGAGAAAAAGAATTTCCTTTGCTTTTACGTAACAAAGGGCTCTACTTGAAAAAAGAATGGAACTGCTATGATGAATTTGGATTAACTACCAAAGGCTTTACTGCGCAAGATCTAGCAAAACTTGCTGATGAAATATTTCTAATTAGCATGAGCCAAAATACTTCAGCTATAGACAATGATATAATTGGAGTAGCTTTGTATAGATCAAATTGGGGTCCTTGCAATTATAATCTGAAATTCAGTGAATTTTTTCAAGGACTTCCCTATAAGATAGGAAAAGCCATTATACAAAATAAACTAACGTATTTAAAAAATTCCCTAAGGCTTAATCTAGATTTCCAGGGTCGAAGGGCAAATTATTTGCATCAATGGTATTTAGAACCTTCAATTGCCGGAACAGCTGCGAAAGAGTTCACCGTATTCTATCATATTTTGGGTTGCTTGGCCGGATCAGTAGCGCAAGATTGTTGGTTTTTATCGGAATCAAACAGAGAGAATTGGAGTCCTTTTGATCCTTTTATTGAAAATGATTTCATTCTAGCTTCGAATCTTTTACAGGGTCTTCTGGAAGAGTTTCCATCGTTGGCAATATATCGGGGTAATTCTGATTCCATCACAATTGCTCCTCAGTTCAAAAAAGATACGATGCAAAAAGGATTATCTTCTTTACTAGATAAAATCGTTTTATCTAAAGAATTAAGAAATTCCTACGGAACAGAGGATGAAACTCCTATAGTTTGTGATTCTAGGACCTGGCGTTTTAGTTTTATTCGCAGCAATCGATTTGAGCATATCAAAGATATAACAATAGAAAATCCATTATTGGATTATCTTCATCTGTTTGGAAGCTTTCAAGAAAGACCGACCCGTCTTTCTAGCTTGTATTGGAAGAAATTTCTGATGTCTGGCCCCGACTTACGGCCTGTTTATGGTGGGAAGGACGATATTGTAGAAAGACAGACAGCTGCTTACTGGGAAGCAAAATTATTATACAAAAAGTTTCAAAGGCTGGGAATATATCAATTTGACACAGAAGAGTATGCACTGGAATATCAACCTTTAAATACACCAGTAATCTGTCTGGCTCGTCGATTTCTTTGGGATCCCGTGAGTATTCGCTTTCTAAATAAGCACCCTGCTTTTGAACGAAGAGAACTTTTGGTTTCTAAAGAAATCGTGAAGAGTATTTATCTTACTTATTCTAAAACAAGAGAGCTAAATGTCAGTATTAAAAAATCGTTAAAAGCTATTCGAAAGCGTAAAAGGGTGAGAAAAATAGCCCTAGAAATGAAAATTCAGACTAATGATGACGATTTACCTCTTAGCATTAAAATGGAAGAAAGAGAACATTTTGAAACTTTCAAACGCTTTCAAGAAATTGGTATCCGATTGAGACGTGTATTACCCTATCCCCAATCGGTGGTAAGTGAACGTTGGTTCCGTGAAAAAACACGGGATGATAAATTTAAACAACGTTTGCTCAAGGGAGAAAGGGAAAATAGAGATTTATTATCTAATGAATCTCTTATTTATAAGACTCTATCCGAAAGTCATGAATATTTATCAAATTTATTCTTCTCTAATAGAATGTTATTTAAACAAATGATCGATACATTGGTAAAAACAAAATGGCTTTCTACAAATGACATTGATTGCTTATTAGCGGAAGGATTGAATAAGAAAAAAAAAGCCTAGATCTTTAATTAATTTCAATATAAATTGATATTTTATGTAAGAGTAAGCATAGTAATAAATATGAGCCAAGTCAGTTCTCTTGAACTTGATGAGATATTCTCTACTATGTTTACTCTTTATTTATTTTACTTATTTTATTTAGGTTATACCTAGTATACTTTCCGAAGAAAAAATATTTCATTTGCTTCTTTCTATATATTATTTGTTCAAATTCGATTGGTCCGGATTTTGCAAAACCTTCAAAACAACAATTGTTCATTCAATAGGCATTACAATATGTGTGCCTTGAAGAGGACTCGAACCTCCACGCTATTTAGCACGACATTTTGAGTGTCGCGTGTCTACCATTTCACCATCAAGGCATCCAAGAAGCTAATTTTATTTCATGGAATATTTCACAATACAATATTATTCATCATATATAGAGTTCAATAGTAGAAGAGAAAGTGGATCGGAATATTCATATCGATCTATGCCGCCTTATAGATATCATTTATATCAATATATTTTTATTATTAGATAATTTACATTAATCGATCTAATAGACGTAACATTTTTTTCTTTTTCAATTCAATAGAACTCGGTTACCCAAATCAGAATATCTTCAAAACAGAATTTTCTATGTAGTCTGTATCATATACAACTATAGTTTAATTCTATTTATTGAACTATTAATAAAGGTGGATGTAGGCATTTGTAGTTTATTTGTAAATGATAGTAAAGGAGAAATATTTATGTATGAAGTTCAATGTCTAGATTTAGTACTTACACAGAAAAGTGTTAGTCTTTTTGAAAAAAATCAATATATTTTAAATGTCGATTCGGGATCGAATAAAACAAAGATCAAAAATTGGATTGAACTTTTCTTCAATGTGAAAGTAATAGGAATCAATAGTTATCGACCCCCGCAAAAGAAAGAAAAAAGAGGAAATAGAAAACAAATAATGAAACATAGAATGCATTATAAACGTATGATTATTACACTAAAACCAGGTGATTCTATTCCACTTTTTCCTTCAAAATGAAACTTATTTAATTGCCAAACATGAACACCCGTTCGTACAGGACTTTTATTCCGGGCACACGTGATAAATCTCTATCAAGTTTTGATGAAAAAGTCCAATCTCATCCACAAAAGAAATTGACTTCCGGTCGGCATCGTTGTGGGAAAGGTCGTAATAACAGTGGAATTATTACCATACGTCATAGAGGAGGAGGTCACAAGCGTCTGTATCGTCAAATTGATTTTCGACGGAGTGAAAAAAACATACTAGGAAAAATTGTAACAATAGAGAGTGACCCTAATAGAAGTGCATATATCTGTCTTGTGCACTATAGAAATGGTAAAAAGACATATATTTTGCATCCGAGAGGGGTTATGATTGGAGATACTATTCTTTCCGGTCCAAGAGCTCCCATATCAATGGGAAATGCCCTACCTTTGAGTGCGGTTTGAATTATTAATTTACGTAATTGGAAATAACCAATTGGGTTTACAGCAAAACCTTAAAATCTATCACTGATCCGACTAGAATAGTTTGATGGGATCAATCCCAAAGGGAAACTGAGGATAAAGAGCAGCGGGTGATTGAGTTCAATAGTTTCTGGAATTAATTATTGACTCCAGAGATATGATAATATGGAGAAGACTTAATTGTCTGAAGCAGAAACAACTAAGGTAAAGGAACCCTTGTTATGAAGAGAAAAACAAGTAACTCACATTTGATTTGATGGTCAAAGGCAGATTCGAAGCTGAACAGTGAAAATATTTTTTTTTTTCTAAAAAAAGAAAATCTCTATTTCAAATGCCTCCTACGTTATCCGGAAGATGCGAAAGCATTAACGTAATTTGATAAAGTCATTCATTCTGAATGCTACATGAAAAAAGAACATAAGCCAGATGATGGAATAAAAAAACCTAGGATGTACAGAATAAGGACATAAGGAATTTCAAGTATGCCCTTCATCTTTAATCTCTCTATAAAATAGATTAAGAATAACATTTATTCACATCCAGAAAGCTGTATGCCCTGAGAGAGGCTTGTACAGTTTGGGAAGGGATTTTTACAAATTAAAGGTCTACTTCAACCAATATACCTTTAGGCACGACTATACATAATGTCGAAGTACAAGTCGGAAAAGGCGGACAATTAGCTAGAGCAGCGGGTGCTGTGGCAGAATTGATCGCAAAAGAAGGCCGATTGACCACATTAAGATTACCATCTGGGGAGGTTCGTTTAATATCTGAGAACTGCTCAGCAACAATTGGACAAGTAGGCAACGTTAAATGGAAAAATAGAACTTTAAGTAAAGCTGGGTCAAAACGTTGGCTGGGTAAACGTCCTGAAGTAAGAGGAATAGTTATGAATGCTGTGGATCATCCTCATGGGGGTGGTGAAGGAAGAGCTCCAATTGGCAGAAAAAAACCCCTGACCCCTTGGGGCTATAGCGCACTTGGAAGAAAGAGTCGGAAGAGAAATAAATATAGCGATGTTTCAATCCTTCGTCGACGTAAGTAGGAATAGTTGTAAATCCATTTTTTATTTTCTATCAATAAAAAGAAAGGTAATTAACCATGGCACGTTCACTAAGAAAAAATACTTTTGTATCTAATGATTTGTTAAGTAAAATAGATAATCTAAACATGAATAAAGAGAAGAAGATAATAGTAACCTGGTCTCGGAGATCTGCCATTGTACCCGCAATGATTGGTCATACCATTGCTGTTCATAATGGAAAGTTACATTTACCCATTTTTATAACAAATGGTATGATAAACCACAAATTAGGAGAATTTGCACCTACTTCCATTTTCCAGGGACATGCAAAAAAGGATAAAAAATCGAAAAACGATAAAAAAAAAAAATAAGATAAAAGGAACAAAATAAAAAAAAAAGAGAGAGAGAGAAACGATAAAAAAGTCTCGTTGTAAATAGTATACATTAATTCATTATGGAGGATGAAGATGAAATTTATATTTAAAAATAGGAATTTAGATTTAAATTCAACTATAAGAATACGAGCTGTAGCTAAACATGTACGTATGTCTTCTAATAAAGCGCGTAGAGTAGCCCATCTACTTCGTAATTCTACCTATATACAGGCACTTGCGATATTGACTTTCATGGATTATAGAGCATGTGAGCCCATATACAAAGTACTTGTTTCTGCAGCCGAAAATGCATATTCATTTATGGGTATACATAAGTGCTATTTAGCTGTCCTTGCGGCTGAAGTGAATGAAGGTCCTATTTTGAAAAGATTTCGACCTAGAGCTCGGGGTCGTGGTTATCCAATACAGAAATCCACTTGTCATATAAGTATTACATTATTTTACGATACATCATCGGATTTCTCTAATTCAACTCCCGATTACATTACAGTACGATGAAACATTGGATTACGATAAAAGATACATTACGGATTTATAATGGTCAAAAAATAGAAACAAAATATCCAAATAGAGGCAAGCATAATCCATTTATGCCGCAAATATACTACTACTTGCAAAAAAGTATTCAAAAAAAATATGTATGGGAAACAAAATAAATCCACTTGGTTTTAGACTTGGTTTTACTCAAAACCATTGTTCCCTTTGGTTTGAAGAAAGGGATTATTCCGAAGATCTACGAGAAGATGAGAGAATATATAATTGCATCGAAAATTATGTACAACATATCAAAAGTTCTAGCAATTCTAGTTATGGAGGAATTACACGTATAGAGATTCTGAAACAGGCCGAATTGATTTCGGTAAATATATATTGCATTTGTCGATTTGTTTATCGAAAAAAAAGGGCCAAGAAAAAAAGAAAAAAAAGATGAAGAAAAAGAAGAAATTAAGGAATTAAGAAAGGAAGTACAAAGTATGCTTGTACAAAGTATGCTTAATTCTGTAAACAGAAAACTTGTTATTTCTATAGAAAAAGTGGATAAACCTTACAGAGAACCCAAAATTCTTGCGGAATATATTGCTCTACAACTAAAGGAGAGAGTTGAAATAAGAAAAATAATGAAAAAAGCTATTCAACTGGCTGAAAAGGCAAATGTAGAAGGTGTTAAAATAAAAATTAAAGGGCGTCTTAACGGAATTGAGAGAGCCCGGAAAGAATCGGCTATGAAAGGTAGAGTGCCCCTACAGACCCTTCGAGCTAAAATTGATTATTGTTATTATGCGGTTCAAACCGTCTATGGAGTATTGGGGATCAAAATTTGGATCTTTGTTTAAGATGAGCAATATCTTTCTCTAATCTAACCAATCATAAATCTTAAATTCTAGAAGATCAAATAAAAATAATGAAACATCTTGGAGCAGTGCTATGCTTAGTGTGCGACTCGTTGAGATCAAGCTTTTGCTTCTTTTCTAAAATGATAGAAAACTCCAAATAAAAACAAATTGGTCTCTAGTATATTTGTTTTATCTTAATTACTAAGATCCAATAAGCTAGTTATTTAACTATAGATAGTTCTATCAAATGAACGAAAGACTTTTTTCCACGAAGAGACAAACCTATATCTCTCGTAAAGGGAAAAAGAGTCTTTGGTAATGCAAGAAAAGAAAAAGGGAAGGAGAAAAAGAGAAAATGAAATCTTCTTCCTTACAGTATTGTATGGTTCATAAATCACCCCCAAAGAGCAGTGTGATAAAGCATAAGAATTATCCTGATTATTTCTATTCAGTTTATAAAAAGAGCTTTGGATCAATGGAAACTAAGAAAATTGATTCTTGTAAAATAAGAGCTCCATTGCAGAGGGTATACCTAAGCAGCCATTTGAAAGCTATGGGAACGATGGAACCTGTGACTGCATAAGATCATATAGAAATCTTAATCATTCATTGGATAGGATGGCGAAATAAACCAATAAAGAATAAATTGAATTGGAGTCCCCCAAATAACTTAGAGTTAATATTCGCCTGTAAGATACTTATTGGGCATATAGAGGTATTTGTATCCTTATATTATATGAATAATATATGTGTAATGAGTAAATACAGATTTATTTCTAGTACCTAACTATTTAAATGATCCAAATTTGCCATAGATTCTTCACAAGGAGCCGGATGAGAAGAAATTTTCATATCCGGTTCTGAAATAGAGATGGAATTCAAATAGTATTATATTATACAACCATCGACTAGAACCCAAAAAGAACGAAATTTCGTCACCAACATAGGGGAAGAATCAAGGGAATATCTTCTCGGGGTAATCGCATTTGTTTTGGTAGATTTGCTCTTCAGGCATTGGAACCTGTTTGGATAACATCTGGGCAGATAGAAGCAGGACGACGAGCAATTACTCGTTATGCCCGTCGCGGCGTAAAAATATGGATACGTATATTTCCCGACAAACCTATTAGAACGAGACCTGCAGAAATACGTATGGGTTCGGGGAAAGCCAAGGGATCTCCGGAATATTGGGTATCCGTCGTCAAACCAGGTCGAATACTTTATGAAATAAGTGGAGTATCAGAGACTATAGCTAGAGCAGCTTTTCAAATCGTTGCATATAAAATGCCTATACATACTAAATTTATTACTAGTTCGCGTAAATAATGCCGAACCAAAGAGATATTTCTGGTAGAAAAAGATCATTGAATTGCTAAGAAATACTTTTTTTCTGCCGAGGTAACAATTCTTTTGGAGGAAAAATGATTCAGTCCCAAACTTACTTGAATGTAGCAGACAACAGTGGAGCCCGAAAATTAATGTGTATTCGAGTGCTAGGAGCAGGTAATCGTAACACCGCTAATATCGGCGATATTATCATCGCTATAATTAAAGAAGCAGCACCTAATATGCCTCTGCAAGAATCAGAAATAGTTAGAGCCGTAGTTATACGTACGTGTAAAGAACTTAAACGTAGCGATGGAATGATAATACGATCTGATGACAATGCAGCAGTTGTCATTGATCAGAAAGGAAATCCAAGAGGAACTCGAGTTTTTGGTTCAGTTACTGAGGAATTGAGAGAATTGAATTTCACCAAAATAATCTCATTGGCTCCTGAAGTACTATAAATACTTATAAATTATGTAGAAGTAATGTCAGGCATATTCCTAAAAAAGATAAACATGCCTTTATATTGAGCTTGTAAATTCTTAAGAATTAGTTCGTCATGGGTAATGATACTATTGCTAATTTAATGACTTATATAAGAAATGCTGACATGGTCAAAAAAAAAACAGTTCGAGTAGCAGCTACTATTATTACCGAGAACATAACAAGGATTCTTCTACGGGAAGGTTTTATAGAGGATGTTAGGAAACATAGAGAAGGTCAAAAATATTTTTTTGTTTTAACTTCAAAATCTAGGGGAAGGACGCAAAAGAGATATATAACCGCTTCAAAGCGTATTAGCAAACCTGGTCTGAGAATCTATTCTAATTCTCGAGAAATCCCTAAAGTTTTAGGTGGAATGGGGATTGCAATCCTTTCTACTTCGCAAGGAATAATGACTGATCGAGAAGCTCGACAAAAAAAAATAGGAGGGGAATTATTATGTATTTTTTGGTAATTCCAAAACAAAAAGTAAATGCCTAAATTACATTTTTGCCTCCAATATTGCAATGCTGTAAAAAAAAAAAAAAAGAATATTAAACAAAATAGATTATTGATAAGAATTTAATTGAGTGTTGAGTGTTCAGTGTCAGAAATTTGGCTGACAAAAAAAGAATTCAACTATATTCAATGAATATTATTGAGTAGTAATAGCTGATAAAAAAAAAAGATATTCATAAAAAAAATTGATCAAACGTCTTTAATTTAATGAAATGATTCTTCTCTTTTAGAAATCTATCTAATGTCATAGTTAATAACAAAGTTAATATGTTATAGTTAAAAACTAGGAAAAATGAGTACCAAAAAGAATTTTGTCACTATTGATGGCGTAGTTACCATAGCATATCCTAATGCTATGTTCTTAGTCCATCTAGATAACAATATAGATGTTTTAACGGTTATATCGGGTAAAATGAGATGTCGATCAATACGAGTAGTACCAGGAGATAGAGTGAAAGTTGAATTACCTGTTTATGATTTAAGCAAAGGACGTATAATATATAGACATCCCGTCAAACGAAAGAATGATGCTACCGATGAGGCCCATTAACAAAAGATTTTAGCATTAAAAAAAGGACCACAAATATGAAAATCCGTGCTTCTGTTCGCAAACTTTGCGAAAAGTGCCGCCTAATTCGTAGACGGAAACGCCTTGTTGTAATTTGTTACAATCCGAGGCATAAACAAAAACAGGGATAATTCCCATTATAAGGGAATTATAAAAGAAATAAAGAAATTTCGGCATCATATATATAATAATAGATTATAATTATATATAATTATTATTATATATATATTTTTTTTTTTACTTCAAAATATAATATCAAAATTGATCAAAAATGATAAGAAGAGAAGATTTGTGTTGTGTCAAAAAATACCCAAAAATTTGTATCAAAAAATACAAAAAAATTTGTATCAAAAAATACAAGAAAATATGTGCCACGTAGAGCTACAAGAAGATTTTTGCCACGTAAAACTAAACATCGAATACTGAAAGGAATTATTTGCGTTCGAACAAGTTTTCGCAATACCATTGTTACTGTTACAGATACACAAGGGCAAGCGGTTTCTTGGTCTTCTGCCGGTGCTTGCGGATTCAAAGGTACAAAAAGACGTTCACCATTTGCTGCTCAGATTGCAACAGAAAATGTTGTTCATACTTTAGTAAATCAAGGTCTTCTGAAAGAAGCAGAAGTTCTAGTAAGTGGCACTGGTCCGGGGAGAGAAACAGCAGTGCGAGCCATTTATAAAAGTGGTATAAAAATAAATAATATACATGATGTAACTTCTATGCCACATAATGGATGTAGACCTCCCAAAAGGAGACGTGTGTAAGAATTGAATAAATTGAAAGAGAAAGAAATGATTAAATCATTAAAATAATATTATGAATCAGAATGAAATATCAGTCTCAATAAAGATACCAGAATTGAAGTGCGTCGAATCCAGAACAGAGAGTAAGCGTTTTCATTATGGTCGTTTCACTCTATCTCCGCTTCGCAAAGGTCAAGCTAATACAATAGGTAGTGCAATAAGAAGAGTTTTACTCGGAGAAGTAGAAGGAACATGTATCACACGTGCTAAATTTCACAATATATCAAACGAATATTCCATGATAATAGGTATTGAAGAATCAATACATGAAATTTTGATGAATCTAAAAGAAATTGTACTTCGAAGTGATGCGTACGGAATTCGAGAAGGATCTATCCATGTTGTCGGACCAAAAAAAGTAACCGCTGAAGATATCATACTATCACCTTCTGTGAGAATAATTGATACTACACAACATATAGCTAACATAAATAAATCAATTACCTTAGATATATCATTACAAATTGAAAAAGGCCACGGATATATTATTCAAAATCCAAATAATTCCAATTATAAGGATGAAATTTTTCCTATAGATGCTGCCTTTATCTTTCCTATAGATGCTGTCTTTGTCCCTGTTCAAAATGTCAATTACAGTATTCACTCCTATTGGAGCGGAAATGAGATACAAGAAATTCTATTTCTTGAAATATGGACGAATGGAGGATTAACTCCTAAAGAAGCACTTTATGAAGCTTCTCGTAATTTAATTGACTTTTTCCTTCCCTTTCTAAATGCAAAGGAAGAGAACAGCGATGGAACAAACAGTCTAAGCGACAATATTATTCCTTCCTTAGCTATTTCGCATACATCGACTGATACGAAGAGAATAGTTTTCAATCAAATGTATATTGACCAATTAAACTTCTCTACTAGGATATATAATTGTCTCAAAAAGGCAAATATAAATACAGTATCAGACCTTTTGAATTACAGTGGAGAAGATTTAATGAAAATAAAACATCTTGGGGAACAATCTGTCAAAGAAATATTGGAATTGATGCGAAATATTGGAATTGATTCGGAATCCGGTTTAGATTTATAATAGTTCTATTTTGTCTCCCCCATTCATATATCTAGGGAGAGACCATTTATCTTAAGTACTCCCTAGATATATAAACAAAAGATTTCCCTCCTCTCCTATATTAAGATATTCTAATTTATATCAAATTGGAAAAGACCTAAAGTTAAAGATTCATCGATAGGTAACGTTGCTCCAATACCTAACCAAAGAGCTACTGCGGTACCGATTAAGAATACTGTTGTAGCTACTGGACGACGAAATGGATTTTGAAATTGATTCACATTCTCCAAGAAAGGGATTGTCAATAGTCCTGCAGGTACTGAAGCCATTAAAAGGACACCTAATAATTTATTAGGTACTGTACGAAGTATTTGAAATACGGGGAAAAAATACCATTCAGGTAATATTTCCAAAGGAGTTGCAAATGGATTTGCCGGTTCACCAATCATTGATGGTTCTAGAACTGCTAAACCTACGGTACATGCAATAGTACCAAAAATAACTACTGGAAAAATATATAAGAGATCATTGGGCCAAGCGGGCTCGCCATAATAATTATGTCCCATGCCTTTAGCTAATTTAGCCCTTAATACAGGATCATTCAAGTCAGGTTTCTTTGTTATTGGGATAAGTAGATTTTGATGAATCTATCCCCCGAAAGAACCGGACATGTCAATTTTGATCATCCGGCTCGAGCAATAGTTGAAATAAAAATGATGAACGACGTATTGTTAGAATCAGTATAACTAAGAAGATCTATAGAAAATTCATAATTTTCTTTTTTCGTATGCTCAGTACCCAAGTAAGCTCACAAATTTGATCATGATCAATATGCCTTTTGGATCATCTTATTCCTTGTAATCTGTGTTTATCTAGATCCTCACAATGTATTTTGCATACAAGGTATTGACTTGTTACTGATCTGGCCTTTTTCCTTCTTTAGACCCCTTCCTTTACTCCGATAATTTATCGTATTGAAACGCAAGGGAAATGCATGCATTTTCATACTATGAAAAGGAAAGGATAAATTGAAGTAATAAATTTGACTTATTAAATGTTATTACTATTACCTGGATTTCACGGAGCCTAATTCGGATTCGATCATAGAAATAACTCTCTTATAACACAACAAAGTGTTCGCCTTTTACCCAGGTTCTAAACCTCTTATTTTTGGAAAGAAAATTGGGACAGAGACATATTTCGATCTGAATCTTTATATGGCAGATCCTAAAATTGATCTGCACGGCCTAACTAATAGTTCAAGTCACACACTCCCATAATCCATTTTCTCCATTTGAGATGAGTATCTACCTCAATTTTTTGTATTAAATATACTTAATAATTGAAAGGAGAAATCCGAGAAACATGTTTTTCGCGGCAATGATATATCGAAAAATAATAGGTTTTGAATACTGATTCAAAATGTATATTTTTTATAAAGGACCTGAAATACCTTGTTTGCGGATCATTAGAAAATGCATTAACATAAATACAGCAGTAAGAAGGGGTAATATGAAAGTGTGTAAACTATAAAAACGGGTTAAAGTAGATTGACCCACACTAGCACTTCCGCGTAATAACTCTACCAAAGGAGTTCCTATTAACGGAATGGCCTCAGGCACACCGGTCACAATTTTGACTGCCCAATAACCAATTTGATCCCAGGGCAAAGAATAACCGGTTACACCGAAAGATACGGTTAATACGGCTAGAATTACACCCGTAACCCAAGTTAATTCGCGAGGTTTTTTGAATCCACCTGTTAAATAAACGCGAAATACATGTAAAATCATCATTAAAACCATCATACTTGCCGACCATCGATGGACCGATCGGATTAGCCAGCCGAAGTTCACTTCAGTCATTATGTATTGAATAGAGGCAAAAGCTTCTAGAACGGTGGGACGATAGTAAAAAGTCATAGCAAAACCGGTAGCTACTTGTACCAAAAAAGAAGTCAGTGTGATTCCCCCCAGGCAATAAAATATATTCACATGAGGAGGAACATATTTACTAGTGATATCATCCGCAATCGCCTGAATCTCGAGACGCTCTTCGAACCAATCGTATACTTTATTGAGATAGGTAAACTCAAAACCCCCTCTGAAAACCGTATATGAAAATTTATTTTCATACGGCTTAAACAAGAACACTCAAATACTTTTTTGAACAAAGTAGATGGTTTGTCAAAAAAAAATATTTGATAGATATTTCATTTCTTTGTATGAAGGAAGAGGATTCAGAATAATCCATGATTTCCTACAATAAGAAGGAAAAAAATTTCATAGTGATAATGCTCAAATTTCAAGTTGGCTCATTCTTATGCAAAAAAATTGCTATAGGCCTTTTGAACGATCTTTTATCCTATTCGTGATATAAATCACTTAGAGAACAACTAGTATGGACGATCCATAGGAATTATCTTGTCGAGATCTCAACTCAATAGATGAATAAATCTAAACCCCAGATTTTCATTTCACCCCGATGATTTTTTTTTGAATACTCGAAAGGTTTTATGGGTTAGAACCTTTCCATTTCATTGTTACTCACTATACTAACTAATAAAAATGGAATACTATCTCATTCTTTGGTCAGCATCAGTATAAAGAGGAAGACAGATCTCTCAATTGATTATCATAGTTTTTTCAAATTATTGAGAAGCTTGGTCACGAGGTCTTAAAAACAGGCATAAACCATAGTTCAGATTTGATTGAATTAGATACCTCGTGCTCCGGATATTTACTATTAGAGCAATATCTAACGAGGTAGGAGAACCGTCTTTATTTTCTAAAGACAACAGACCCGTTTTCTGTACTAGAATAGAGATCAATTTTAACAAGTCGCACACCCATAATTCCAAAAATCCTTAAATTCCAAGAAATTACACGATCAAACTACCAGAACGTCATAACCTAAAAATGAAAGCGATTCAAAAGAAAATTCTTAGTTTTTTTTTTTGGGGGGGGAGGGTGAACTCGGGATCCGGGTAGTTTTTCTAGACCCAACTAACTGGAATTCCGTCTAATAAAATGGAAGAATTATAAATCTCCAAAATAATAGATAAGAATACTGCAAATAGAGCCATTGCAATGCCCATAAAAGGAGTAGTTCCCCATCCGGGAGCAACTTTACCAGATTCTGTATTAAGTGGTTTTAAATAATTTCCTACAGTAGTTTGTAATGGTCCGGTTCTGGAAGTATCATCAATGGTCTGTGTAGCCATAAAAAAATAGTATTGGTTGAGATATAATTAACTTTGTATACTATTATGTATATATACATACATAGGATTACCTACCAATGGAAACTGCAACCTTAGTCGCTATCTCCATATCTTGTTTACTTGTTAGCTTTACCGGTTATGCCCTATACACCGCCTTTGGGCAACCTTCTGAACAACTTCGAGATCCTTTTGAAGAGCACGAGGACTAGTTGAAAAAAAGACCTTCCCGATCGGGAAGATCTTTTTTATTA
>BSBK01012714.1:0-147500 GCA_027943335.1 Chamaecyparis obtusa
TATATGTGTATCTATATGTATCTATATATATATATATGTGTGTGTGTGTGTGTATGTATCTATATGTATCTATATGTATACAGATATATATATATATATATATATATATATATATATATATATATATATATATAGATACATACATACATACATATATATATATATATATAGATACATACATACATACATATATATATATATATATATATATATATATATATATGTATGTATGTATCTATATATATATGTATCTATATATATATGTATCTATATATATATATATATATCTCTCTATATATGTATATATATATATATGTCTATATATGTCTATATGTCTATATATGTCTATATATCTATATATATGTATGTCTATATATGTATATATATATCTATAGATACATACATATATATATATATACATATATATATATATATATATATATATATATAGATACATGCATATATATATATATATACATGCATATATATATATATACACATACATCTATATATATATATATATATATATATATATATATATATATATATATATATATATATATATATATATATATATATGTATGTATGTATGTATGTATATATATATATATGTATATATATATATGTATGTATATATATATATATGTATGTATATATATATGTATATATATCTATATATATATATGTGTGTGTGTGTGTGTGTATATATATATATATATTTATATATATATATATATATATATATTTATTTATTTATTTATTTATTTATAAATATATATATAAAGGAAAGATCGACTGAAGAATTAGGTGTCTCTTAGCTTGAAAAGAAAAATAGATGAAGCTAATCACTCTAAATAGAAGCAAAATAGAAAAAAGGAAACATTTAATAAGATTCATAAGGGGTTTTACAGAGACACGTCCCCTTTATCTGCACTAAATCTATAATTTATTATTATTTTTTATTTTAAATGATTTAAAAATGATATTTTTTCTTTATTTATTGATTCTAATAAGTAGAAAATTCAAATTTCTTAAAATAGTTTAAAAAGTGTACACATTATAAGTTGGGTCAAAATTTATAAGAACCATTGAAAATGAGGGGGGGAAGAAATTTAAACAAAAGCGAAAGAAATTCCAAGAAAATTTTATATTTTTACTTAATAATTTTATTATTTTATTTTTTTAATAATTAAGGGGTTGAAGCTGGAAGATTTGAATTAATATGCTAAAAAAAATACATGAAGTTCAAAGTATAAATCTTAAAATAAGGAAGCTTAAACTGGAAGACCATAAAAACCAAAATGGAGCATCTGTGTAGCTCCGGACTAAGACTATATGTATCTATGCAGCACCTAGAACACACTAAATCTATGCAAATAAAAAGGCATGATGGCTAAGAGTTATCTATATTGGCTTAGTCTGACTAAGATGATGATCATTCATCGTCTTCAACATTCTCAGTGTGGATGTCCTCTCCCTCTTCCTCATCCTTCTCTACAACATCAATATTCTCCTCTTTTTGCACCTTCTGACTCTCGTCCTCTTCCTCATCGACAACCTCATCTTCTTGTGTGTCTGCATTTGCCTCATATATGGTCTTCTTGCATAAAATTCTTGTATTGGCAATTTCCTATATGTATTAGAATAACTAAGAGGGGGGATGAATCAGTTAGATCAGTTATCTTATAGTCCCAATTAAAAATATGTAACACTTAAAACAATTTGAATAAATTTTGTAGCTCGGTAACATAAACTATTAAACTGTTTGTGCCTTTTACCGATTAACAATTAATTAACTTACTGTGATTACCGACCAAATTAAATATGCAATATGTAAAGTATGACAATAAAAGAATCATCACAGAAACAACAATAATTTAACATGGAAACCTTGCTAAGGGAAAAACCACCTGGGATCGGTAACCCAAAATTAATTTTAACTCTTCTGAAGTGAGCTTAGTGAAGAGCCAACCCTGTTAAAGGTTACAAACACACTGTTAGGTGTGACCTTGTTAGAGGATTTAAGACTAACCGTTAAATTTTGACTAGCATTCACTATGGGTTCAATAAGATAACAATGTACATTTCTTGAATGACATAGGGGCATAACATAAGATGGTGAAGTCCACTCACGTTAGGATATTTTTTGTATACAATGCTTAAACTAAAACAGTAGTTGATCTGATTACAATACAACTTAATTTTCAAATGTTTAGATCTATTCTAAGCCCATAAAAATCCTCTAATCAATATTTCAATTCACTTCCTCAACTTAGTTTCACTTGGTAATAGCTCTCTAATGATTAGTTATGTTTTTCAGTTTGCTTCACCTTCAACAGTCTGGTAAGGCATGCATGAAACTGTATTCACATGAAATCTCTGCATTCTTCTTCTCTTCCAGTATAGTTTCAATAAAGAAACTCATATCTCTTATATAGACAGATAAACCATTTTCCACCTCTACCATTAGATTTTTCTGATTATCCTTCTTCGTTGATTTTGCCTCTTAAAATTTCCTTCGTTTGTTGTGTCAATAACATGTTTTCAATTCCATCCTTTAGATCTTCTTCAAATTTTTTCAGTCGTGGATCTCATAACAAACTTTTATCCTCAATCTCAAATCATAACAATTTCCAACTGATCATTTTATGTCGGCTATACTAAGCATTTAATACTTTCATCCATACTCAGTTAACAAAGAAATGCGTTGGTGAATACAAGCTTAGTTAATACTGTCACTTGGTATAACACAACACTAGCTCAGTGTATACTAAAGTCTTTATTTATTGACCACATTGCCTTGTACAATTTTGTTTCCTCCTCCATAAAAGATTAATGCAACATAATCAAGTCAACAATATGAGATCATAGACTCGTCAATAAGTTACCTAAAGTATTCGTTATCCTCATCTGTCATATCCATAATTCTCCATGTAGATATCTCAATTCTTCATCTTTTCTCTCCTTTTATAGATGTTTTAGATGTTTTTAACTAACATGATAAGTATTGTCAAAACTAGTTGACATCAATAACAACATAAGGACTGATTTAATTATCTTACATATCATTTAAGTAACTTGGTGATCTCTAATCACTCATCTTCAAGTCATTTGGGTATTCAATCAATTATAGTTCATCAATACCAATATTATTTGTTTAGTATATGTGCCAACTACTAACATCTGTTCTTGACAAAGAAAAAAATTAATATATATGATCTCCATGCATGAAATTATTGTATTCACAACTTCCTATTCTGATATTACCTATTTAGTAGATGTGTCATCTGCACCTTGTTTCACCAATTCATCTTCCAAGCAGTTTCCTTCTCTATATATATGATTAATTATAGTCTACTCAAATCTATTAATCAATCATAAGATCACCTCAATAATAGAGTCTATTTTGGTGTAGCCTTGGATCTAAAAACATTCACCATTATTGTGGAATCCCCTTCAATCTCTATCTTAGCCAAATTCAATCTTGAGCATAAACATAATCATGCTAATAGGGATTTGAATTCCACCATGATATTTGTATCCAAAGGTATAGATAGTCTAGATAAAATCCTACCTTGGTTGGAATGGATCACACAACCAACTTTCGAAGGACCAAGATTCCGTCTTGAAACTCCATAAATTTTAGTTTGTACCAACTTGTCGGGGGGGGGCAGGGGGGAATCCATTTATAATTTTCTTTATTTTTGATGCTAGTATGAGCACCCCTACCAATGAGTGGAGGAGCTTTAAGACCATACCATGTTTTCAACATAATGTCATCCCAACTAGTGTAAAACTTTGGAAAAGAGTTGTTAGATAGAATTAGAGAGTTCATTTTTTCAACGATTGCTACTTCTTTTTTGTTTAGAGTCAAATCTTTCTCCATGATTTTTCCTTGGAGTATTGTTTTGTTTCTTTCTTTCCATAATTCCAAAATCATAATTGAGGGTGATATGACCCAGAGTTTTCCACATAGACTCTCTTTGGACAATATGGGCCACGATTTGAATAAGGATAGGATGTCATTTGGTAATGCTAAGATCCATCTGAGTTTTGCACACAACCACTGCCAACATTCTAAAGAGAAGGGGAAAGTGAGTAAAATATGGTTTGTGTCCTCCTTGTTACTTTTAAACAAAGTGCAGATAGATGGGCCTTGATAGATGAACTTTTTGAACCAATCTACAATCAAAATGCTCCCCTGTAAATTTTCCCTGGTAAAAATACCTGTCTTTGGAAGACACACTTTATTCCAACAAAGTTGAGTTAGCAATTGTGTTTTAATCTGGTTCTATTGTTTAGAAGTTATTTTGTATCATTTATTCACATTGTATAAGCTAGATTTGGATCCATTCCATTTGATATCATCCCTTCCCTATTTGAGTATAAAGAATCTATCCTTCAATATTAATTTGAGTTCCTCAAGATCCCTCTGAGGGAGGCCTAGATCCTCAAATTGCTTCCATTTCCACTTATCTGTTGAATTAATCTCAGGAGTTATGATATAATCTTTGACAAAAAGTCCCCATGTTTATGAACAAACTCTACTAAATCTAGCCAAGTCCATTGATTGGCTTATAATAGGATATCTTCCCTAAGAATGAGTCCAAAATAATGCTATGTTGTCATCTTTTATATTCCAAGTGGTATGCTCTAGTATTATGTTGTTGGACTTGGAAATGAAGTTCCAAATCTGAGAACCCTTGGGGTATTTTGTAACTCTTAAGGCCTCCTCATTAATGTTGGAGATATATTTCCCTCTTAGTATCCTCACCCATTTGAGTTGTGGATCATGATTAATTTTGCAAAATAATTTGGCCCCTAAAGTCTGATTTTGATGTAACTGATTCTTAATGCCCATCACCTTGAATTCAACTGGGTTGCATATCTTATCCCAAGAAACTAAAACAAACTTATTTTTTCATGTATGTACCTTACCAGAATAATTTTTCCTTTTTCTTCTCTAGGTTAAAATAGCTACTTGTTGGTAATGAAATGTAGGACATAAGATATATTGGGATAACTACAAGGGTTTCTTTCAACATGATGATCCTCCTTGCCGAAGAGAGCCATTTGGCTTTCTACAACTCCATTCTCCTATCTACTTTCTCTTCAATAGGTTTTCAGGCTGATGTAGATCTCAATGTTTTGTCAACCAGAAAGCCTAAATATGTACAAGGGAGCTTTCCTTCCTTAAATCCCAAATTATTAAGGATTTTTTGTTGAATCCTATTTTTAAGAAAGAAAAAGAATATCTGAGATTTGTCTCCATTTGCAACTTGACATGAGGCTTTCACATAATTCAAGAGTAACCTTTGTAGTTGTAAATCTTCTATGATAGTACCTTTCCTAAAAAACATCATATCATCAACAAATTACTGATGTGTCACATCTAACTAAGGAGGTGATTTCCACACCTTTAAGACTTCCTCGATTCTAAAAACTATCCAACTTCCTGCTAAGAGCTTCTACCATGATAATGAATAGGAAGGGAGATGATGGGTCTCCTTGTCTAATCCCTCTAGATCATTCAAAGTAACCATGAGGGGAACCATTGATGAGGACTAAAAACATGGGATTTGAAATGCAATAGAAAATCATATTTATCCATGATCTGAAAAAGCCAAAATTTTCCATACATTTGGCTAAAAATGTATAGTCCACCTTGTCGTAAGCCTTTTTAATGTCAATTTTTATAATCATGCTTGGATTTTTTTTTAATAGAGTGTATGGATTCTTGGGCTATAACTACACCATCAAATATGGATCTACCAGGAACAAAAAAAGATGTATACTTTTCTCCTATTATCTTCCCTAGAATATTTTTGAACCTATTGGCTAGAGTTTTTGAAAGAAGTTTGTAGATGGTATTGCAAAGTGAAATTGGCCTGAATTCATCCAAACAAGTTGCATTCCCCTTCTTAGAAATTAGAGGTATAAATTTGTTATTAATTTTCTTTAAAAAAAATTTTGAAGATCTGGTTGCTTTTGTCAATTCTAAATCTAGAATAGGCCAACATTGTTGGAAGAATATTCGTGGAAATCCATTCAGGCCTAGGGATTTGTCTGGGGCAATTTGATAGAGTTCTTTGTGTATTTCCTCCTTTGAAAATGTGGTCATTAACATTTGATTATCCTCAGATGAAATTAGTTGAGGAATATCCTCCAACATCACATTTTGAGATTGAAGATGTGAACCTTCGTAGCTGTTGAGAAGTTTAGTGTAGAAGTTAACTATCTCATCTTATCTCCTTTTGATTTTCTAAAGTTTTTCCCCCTTCATTTTTAATTTTGCAAATTTTGTTAGGGTATGTCCAAGATCATGAGGGGCCAAACTATGCCCTTAAGTGGCAATGAAAAATAAAAAAATTAGGGTTAGTCAACTTGATGTGAAAATTTCAACTAGCTATCAACCTAATATCAAAAAGTTGTAAGAATAGAATCTATAGAAAATTGAATGTAGTTTCTTATCTACTAGGCCTTTTTTGAAAAAAAGTTAGTATGATTGGTGAAAAGTATAGATTTCAATGCAGCAGTACAAAAATTTCTAGAAAAAGATAAGAAGTAGGTTTATGTCTGACCACCTTAATCATAATCAAATGATAATATTTTATTATAAGATTTTATATATACGTAGTAGACTCATTCCCGTATGTGATGCATATTTTTTTGTAATTTTATTCCAAAAACATAATTAATTGTGAATTTTATGCTACAACATTTTCATAATAAAAAAACTCCCATGTCTGACCACATTAACTCATTCAAAACTTTACAAAATTCAAAAAAATAAATTTACCTTATAGTAGGCGAAGCATAGAATGTGACGCATTTTTCTGATTTCAAAAATGTTATACCATCTGAAAATTATAGTCATTTTTCAATCAGTATATAAATCAACACTTTAGAGGTAACTCAATTAGAAATTAACTAATAATTACTTACCAAATTCAAAATTTGACAGCAATTGTATCGATAGAAATTTGATAATCTCCTTAAGATACCCTTTTCATTTCATCAAATTCGGGTGAAAAAAAAGTCGTCAGCTACATGGTCAAAGTCTAGAACTTAGAAAAATAGGGGAAAACATGTTTTTGAGACATTTCAATAGCTGACCATGTAGGTTTGGTGCACAAATAAATACTGAGCCTAATCAGGTACTCGATATTTTTGGGTACCTAAAAATACCAACAGAATTTTGATTTTTAACTTTTCCCTCCCCTTTCTCTATCCCATTTCTCCATCCTTCATATATTACATTATATATTATATTATATTAGATTATATATTATATATATTAAATTAGATTATATATTATATATATTAAATATTATATAATATCAATTAGATATTATATAATATACATTTTACAGGTATATGCACAAAGATGGGGACCAAAAAGATGTCACTTTTTCTTTTTGGTCCCCCATCAAGCATTGTGTGTATGCACTAAAGGGCATGCACCCTATGGCTTGGGTTGCCTAAGACTGTGGCATTGGGAAATCCAAAACAAAGTGTGTGCACCCTATAGGGCGCACGCGATTTGAAAATCACTTTTTAGTGTTTTTCAAAGTATGTGTGCCCTATTGCGCGCACACACTTTGAGCTACTAGCAGATGGTGAGTACTCATCATCATCATCTGACATAGGCTCACACGCATATCTTAATTCTTTCCTTTGCCTCTTTCCCCTTCGTAGCTCTTCCTCCTTATCTGTAACTTCTATCATGGGTCCAAGAAGCTCTTCCCACTCTTTCCCATTAACTATGGGCTTTGTCTCTTTGTCCTGAGTAATTGGCATACCTTGGATGGCACCAAGATAACCATTTTCTTCTGAAATGTCCTTTTCTCTCACATTAATCCCTCTATTAATAAGATTTTCTATATCTTCCTCTATATATTGAGTAGATGTAGCTACAATCCCATGTTCATCAAGAATATTCTTTGAACCGTTCAGTAATATATCATGCAATTCCTTAATAGTTTCATTCTTAACAAAATTGATAACTAGATTTTCCATAACCAATTACTAGGACCCATAGGAAGTCCTCATGACCCCTATGAAGTCCTCATGACCCCTTTTGACACATTTGAATGCTCTAGTGTTTCCAAAGGGGTCATACAACCCCTGAGGACACACTTGAAGGTTCCAATGTGTTGAAAGGGGTCATGGGGACTTCCTAGGAGTCCTAATGCTTGATAAGGCATACTAGGACCCCTAGGAAGTCCCCATTACCCCTTTTGACACATTTGAATGCTCAACTATGCCCAAAGGGGTCATAGGACCCCTTAGGACACACTTGAGCATTCTAATGTGTCCATAGGGGTCATGGGGACTTCCTTGGGGTCCTAACACGTGATAAGGTGTACTAGGACCCATAGGAAGTCCCCATGACCCCTTTTGACACATTTGAATGCTCAAGTGCATCTGAAGGGGTCTATGGCCCCTTCGGATGCACTTGAGCATTCAAATGTGTCAAAAGGGGTCATGGGGACTTCCTAGGTGTATGACCCCTTTGGACACACTTGAGCATTCAAATGTGTCAAAAGTGGTCACGGGGACTTCCTAGGGGTCCTAACGCATGATAAGGCATACTAGGACCGCTTGAAAGTCCCCATGACCCCTTTTGAAACATTTGAATGCTCAAGTGTGTTTGAATGGGTTGGAGGAACCCTTAAGACACACTTGGGCATTCCAATGTGTCGATAGGTGTCATGGGGACTTCCTAGGGGTTGTAACGCGTGATAAGGCATACTACGACCCCTAGGAAGTCCCCATGACCCCTATTGACATATTGGAATGCCCAAGTGTGTCTTAAGGGTTCCTACGACCCATTCAAACACATTTGAGCATTCAAATGTTTCAAAAGGGGTCATGGGGACTTTTGAGGGGTCCTAGTATGCCTTATCACATGTTAGGACCCCTCGGAAGTCTCCATGACCCCTTTTGACACATTTTAATGCTCAAGTGCGTCCAAAGGGTCCTATGACCCCTACAGACACACTTGAGCATTCAAATGTTTCAAAAGGGGTCATGGGGACTTCCTAGGGGTCCTAGTATGGCTTATCATGCGTTAGGACCCCTAGGAAGTCCCCATGACTGCTATCGACACATTGGAATGCTCAAGTGTGTCTTAAGGGTTCCTATGACCCATTCAGACACACTTGAGCATTCAAATGTTTTAAAAGGGGTTGTGGGGACTTCTAAGGGGTCCTAGTAGTGAAAAATTTAGTGGTGATTATTCACCAATTGGCGAATGTCGCTTGTCGTTAACCCTCAATTTGGCAAATATATTGGCCACCTAGGAATGATCATATCGCCCTGCAATTATGAAAATTGGGTCCAATGCCCAGGCTCATCTCTAATTGGTTTATGAAAATTGGGTCCAATGGCATATAATTTTTGGGCACAAGATTTTTTTAACATTCGCCTATAATTTCAAAGTAGCCCCAAATGGATGGCCTATATTCGCCAATAGTTATATATATATATATATTTTTAGGTGGACACGTGTCTCAAACTGATTGATTTTCACCAACTTTATTAATATTACCATGTTATTGGATGACCCATAATCACCTAGGATATAACACAAGACATGTTATAATTACGTGGGCTTCACCAAATATTTGGATACCAACCTAATGCCTCCCACCCAATTCACCAATAAAGATTAGTATAAATACATTCATACATCAATGTTATTGTACACAATTTGGATCGGTTCAACTTCAATTTGATCAATAGTGAAGTTCAGACTATTGAGTCTTGACTGCTTTGGCGAGTCCTGACTGTGATTGAATTTGAGGCAAAGGTAAGTGATTATTATTTTGCGACTATGTAAACATTGTATATTATAGTTCAATTGTCATTTGTCACTTCTTCAACAAGTAAACATTTTTTTTTCATTGGTAGGCTAGTAGCCTTTATTTTGTTAAAGAATCGAGATGTCAAACAAGAATAAGGGTTAGGTTCCCACATATGTGGAAAGCCAAGAGAGGCCAACAAAATGCAAAACCTTATCATCGTACTTTGGTCATGGTGTTAGAAATTTTTTTGGCCAAAATCAAGAAGCTACTTCATCAGAAGAAGATTTTCAAGATTCACAACCTGAGGCTGAACCTATGTGACATATTGAAGAAGTCAGCAAACCTGATATCTCAAATCATGATGAACTTGAACAAGATTTTCAGCTAAATACTCAGAGTAGCCATAATGATATAATCGAATTGGATGAGACTGAGAATGTCAGAGAAGATGGTGGTGCGGGGAAGAAAAGAAAATACAAATCAAAGAATGATAGAATGTGGGATCTGACGAGGAATTTTCAAATAGAATGGGTGTCAAAGTATCCATTCATTGAACCAGTAGATAATCCAATTGAAGGGGAGCCTCCGGTAGAATGCAGATGTAAGATTTTTAGTGAGATAAATAAGAAGGAAAAGAGGTTGCAGCTAAAAATTGACACCATAGAGAAGCATATGGGTAAAGTTTACAAAAATAAAATGATAGATGGAGTTCAAAAATTAGTGATAAGATGGAAAACAAAGGAGGAATCTCAGCATGTTAGGAATGTAGAATTATATGAATTTCAGCATAATATAAAGATGAAGCTTGGTGAAGTTAAAGGCTCTATTGAAGCTTGTTTTGGAAAAGCATTGGAAGTAGAACTAATGGGAAAAGATATTCAGTTAAGTGTTGTGTTTAATATTTTGAGCAGAGGGCATCCTATGACTAACTACCCATCATTGAGTGCTTTATTACACTTCCTAAAAGTTTGTAACTATCCTAATAGTCACTGGTTAGTAAACAGTGGATGGGAATGGGAAAGTTGTCTTACCGAGATTGAAAAAGAGGATCTAAAGGAAAAAATTAAAGAGTCAAATTTTATTGCATTTTCTTTAGACGAGGTTACAGCAGTAGACAATACTTCCTAGGTATGCATGCATGTTTATACTATACAGAATTTTGTTCAGCAACCTCATGTACTAACTATTGCTAAAATGAGGGATAATGTGATAGCGGAAAATTTATTTGAACTAGTCAAGAGTTCTCTAGTTGAATATGGAGGTATAAATGACATGACCATTGCCAAAAAGCTAGTGTGTGTTGGAGCGGATGGAGCTTCAGTAATGCAAGGCCATAGGGGTGATCTTTGCACAAAGATACAATCTTCTTATGCACCCTATGTTACTCCCATTCACTGCATGGCCCACAGAATGAATCTAGCTTTTGGAGTTGTCAGCAAGCATGCTCCAATACAAAAAATTGAAGCTTTAATCAAAGAGCTCTACCAATACTTATGTCGAAGTCTGAAATGATTTAGGGAATTTCAACACTTTTTCGAAGGACTAACCGATGGGAACAAGCTTCTTAAGGATAATGATACCAGATGGATCTCTTTAGATGGACCAGCACATCGAGTTTTTCAAGAATATCAATCGTTGCTTGGTCTAATGAACTCAAGTCATGATGAAGCCAAGCAACCAAAATTTCCTGCACTGTTGGCAATGTTAACTAATTTAGAGACACTATTAACATTAGTAGGTATTCTCCCCATGCTTGAGAAAATGAAAAATTTAATGAAAGAGGCCCAGTAAAGAGCTATGTATATTGCAGAATATGCTTCACTGCGTAAATTGACATGCGTGGCATTTGATAGTCTCTATCAATTATGTGAAGATGATGTAAAATTTGCTAGCTGGCTGAAAGTCACAGATTTGGACAATCCTGATAACTTTTTAAAAATAGGTTCAAATAGGGAGTTATGTACAAAAGTTCACGGAGTTGAGATACCAATGCACTACTTTGCCAGGATCGAGTTGACATAACAATTCGAAAGATTTTTAAAATAGGCTACTAACTTTGATAGATCATTTTTGCAAAACCAAAGAGTTAAATGGAGTAACACTAAATGGAATTTTAGATGGAAATCATTTGAGAGAGCAATCAGGTCACTTTCAATAACAATGAGGGAACAATATAATATTATGTAGAATCCTCGCGAAGATGGATCGGTATCAAGGCTTTGGAAAAATCTACCTAAGAGAGAATTGTTGACTAATTCAATATCAGAATATTTCAAGCTTTCTAATTTATGTCTGACCATGATATTGGGGTTGGTGGAGGATGAGAGAGTTTTTAGTGCTTTGGGATTCCTAAAGTCAAAGCTAAGAAACAAACTAGACAAGAATCTAGAAAATTGCTTGAGGGTCTATACATCCAAGTATGAAGTCAATACTTTTCCTTACGAAAGGGCACTGAAATTGTGGAGGAAGAAATGTCAGAGAAGAGGGATGGGCAACATTTCAAAACAAATTGGGACTAGGAGTGGGAATGCCAAAGACAATGATGTCATTGACTCATGTACTACTGGTACTGGTACTGCTAGCGGTGAACATCAGTTAAGCGATGGTATGCAGAGTGAAGAAAACATATCAAAGAACCAAGGAATCTATGAAGTTGATGACGTTCAATCTGACGATCTCAATGATGATATGATGTGGCAACTTGAAGTTGAACCATTGTAGAAGTAGCAGTTCCTAGCCTCCTAGGTATTTATTAATCTTTTTCCTGAAGTCTACTGTCAGTTTCTGTATCTCATCATCAGTCATGCATAATAGCATATTCCAATGTCAAAAACCTGAATGTGGTTGATAATGTCATCAAGATTCAATTCCACAATTAATAATGGTTTTCATTTGCATTATTCAGCTCATATGGTACAATTCTTGTAGATTTTTCATTATTTGTTTTGACAACATAGCAATTCATATGTTAGAATTCTTAGAGTTAGAAATACTGATTCTCATTAATTTAATTACAAATATGATACAATGTAACAATTCATTCATTAATACTAGTACGAACACAACTCTGTGATTCTATTTACAAAACTCAACGACTCAATACCCATTGGCAATTTGTCACATTGCCCAATTTCAATTTCATTACCCTAAGCCAATGAGTAATGACCCTGAATTCCCTTTTATTGAAACAAGGGAGCAACAATAGCTTCAGGTTGATTTGCCTAATGTGAAGTGAGAAGTCTCAAAATCTAAATCAGTAAGAAAACTACAAGTCTACAACATCTCTACAACTTTAGTTGTACATTTCTGCATTTGACAGGCCGGTTTAGTAAATTAGCATTGGCAATAGCATCTGGAAGACTGCAACATTCATCGTGTTCAAAAAACAAAGTTCAAACTTGTTACTTTAAACTCAATTCTAGACTCTAGTATTTAGGATAACATCAAAGATAAATAGTAAAGATATAGAGATGATTGAAACTGAAAGTACTTTCACATACTATGATTGATGAGATCAAGATGATTCTCTCAGTTTCTTTAGCATCTCCATTCTTTGTCGGTTGGAAGGGAAAAATTTGTCATGTTATAGTACATGACCTACAACCTCGTCAGCCATCCATACTTGGAAGAGTGAGTTGTAAGAAATGTTCCTTCCATTACTCCAATCAAATTTGTGAATGTTTTGATGCACTTTGCAATGCCTTCATAAGTTCTGTCCTAAGGAAGGTTGCCTAAATCAGACATCATTGTGTCCTCCAACTTTTTTTTGTAAGCTTGATGAAGGGTGCTCCCCTTAATACCACAAACACATAACAGACATAGAGAAACAACAACAATAATATGCAAGAACAGAAAATTGGCTTCTTATTATCTCCACAAATGTGGAATTACAAATTTTCAGAATTACAACATGCAAAGCCACATGGGCATTCCCTTACAATATTCTGTAGGACAAAGCCTCGAACTATTACCCAGATCTACTACCCAGAACTATTCTGAACTGCCTAAGACAATAATACAGCCTTCCTTATATAGGCAATTTTCCACCACCTGGGAAGGTTCCAGAAATTTAGCCCATAGGGCCGACCAAACTTAGAATTATTTTATTTTTCAATTTATTACATCAAAGTCGGCTCAAAATAAATTTTGAAACCCGAACAAAATTTTTGAAGAAAAATCATTTTCTGTCATTTCAGGTGACCCAACTTCCGAAGACCATAAGTCATCACCAGTTGACCCGATTGACTATTGTAACCCCATTTCGGAAAGGGCGCGAGGAGCTCTACAACGCCTAAATAAGCAAGCTTCATTCAGCCCAAAATTCGACCTCATCCGGGGCCTCTAAAGCCTTCAAAACTGAGTTCAAAGTTTCTGCACCCTGTTTCCAAAACCGAAAATTTTCAATATCTTCAAAACCAGACTTGATCTAGCCATGAAACTTTACTGGCAGGCTGATATGACAGAGATGAACCTCCACATGTGAAATCAGAACATTTCGAGATCGTATGACCAACTTACTAAAAATAGAAAGTTTCTAGAAATAGCAGCTCTGCACAAGATAGCCCTTATTGAAAAGCAAAAACAAATATTTTTGGGTGATGCAAGATTGCTCTTACACCTAGGATGCTCCTGCATCAGACACCCAGGGTAATTTGAGAAGTGACCCTGTCACGACTCAGGTGTGCAGAGGAAAACCAAGACGGTTAACCTCCACCCTTGTTAGCCATGATGAATCTTCAATAGGTCATCCTTTCCACTTGACCAGATATTCTTCATATGTCCTGTTCCTTGTGCTTCTGCCAACACGATTGTCCAGTATATCTTCGATCTCGTTAGTGTCTGAACTAGTTGCTGGAATACTCCACTATGCTGCTATGATCTCATCTTCAACACCTCCTTCATGATACTCTGTCAAATCTGAAATGTTAAACACTGGTGAAACATTTAGCTCAGTAGGCAATTCTACCTCATATGCGTTTCCTGAATCATGTTTCTTCAGTATCTTACATTGTCCAAACTTCTTCATTTTTAGCTTGTTATATGTACCAACTGGAAACCGCTCCTTCCGCAAATGAACCATGACTTCATCACCAACTTGAAATTCCTTATACCTCCTTTTCTCATCTGCCTTAGCCTTATACTGTGCGTTCATCTTGGTAATATGCTTCCTCACCTCCCCATGGATGTTCTTCAAGTGTTTTGCAAAATCCTCAGCTTCAGCACTACTTATTTCTCCTTTATCTATCTTCCTCAATTCAGATGCATTTCTTGGACTACTTCCATATACAATCTGGAATGGTGATTTACCAGTGCTTCTGTTGACAGAATTATTGTATGCAAATTATGCCTGTGGTAAAATCAAATCCCATCCTGTTGGCTTATCTCCAACCAAACATCTCAGCAAATTTCCCAAACTCCTATTCACCACCTCTATCTGTCCATCAGTCTGTGGATGATGTGATGAACTGAACTTCAAATCTATCTTCAACTTCTTCCACAATGTACGCCAGAAATATCCAACAAACTTAGTATCCCGATCTGAAACTATGGTCTTTGGCAAACCATGAAGTCTCACTACTTCTCTGAAAAACAATTCTACTACATGAACAGCATCATTAGTCTTCTTGTAGGGAATGAAATGTGCCATCTTTGAAAATCTGTCAACCACCACAAAAATTGAATCATGTCCCCGCTGAGTCCTCAGTAAACCAAGAACAAAGTCCATGCTGATATCCTCCCAAGGCTTCTTTGGTACAGGTAATGGCTGATACAATCCTGTATTCTGCTTCACTCCTTTCGCCATCTGACATACTCTGCAACGCTGTACAAACTTCTTCACATCTTGCTGCAACTGTGGCCAATAATAATTCTCACTAACCAAACCAAGGGTTTTATCACGACCAAAATGTCCAGCCAATCCTCCACTATGCTTCTCCTTGATGAGATTCTCCCTCATAGAACTTCGTGGAATGCACAACTGACTCCCTCTGAATAGCATATCATCTTGGATGATAAAATCCAGCCATTTCATCCTGTCTAGAGTAACAGGTTCTTTACAAGCTTTCCAAGCTTCACCAAAATCAGGATCCTCTGGATACAAATTCTTGAGTTCCTTGAACCCAACCACTTCAATCTGCATTTCTGTCAGCAATAGTTTCCTTCTGCTAAGAGCATCTGCAACTCTATTAGACTTTCCACTCCTGTGTTTCAAAACAAATGTATAACTCTGCAAAAACTCAACCCATTTCAAATGCCTCTGATTCAACTTTCCTTGACTATTCAAATATTGCAAAGCTTGATGATCAGTATACAAAACAAACTCTTTAGGAAGCAGATAATGTCTCCACTTCTTTAATGCCTGAACTATAGCATAAAATTCCTGATCATAAACATAATATTTCCTCTTGGCATCATTTAACTTCTCACTAAAATAAGCAACAGGTTTACCTTCTTGGCTCATAACAGCTCCTATTGCAGTACCACTAGCATCACAATCTACTTGAAACACCTTATTAAAATCTGGAAGTGCTAAAACAGGTTGTTCTGTAACTTTTTGTTTCAACAATTGAAAACTCTTTTCTGCCCCATTAGTCCACTTAAACTCTTTTCTATCCCCTCTCATTGTTTCAGTCAAGGGTCCACAAATACTGCTAAAATTTATGATAAACTTTCTGTAAAAGCTAGCTAGACCATGAAAAGATCTAACCTCAGTAGCACTCCTTGGAGTAGGCCATTCAAGGATAGCCTGTACCTTCTCTGGGTCCATTTTTAGACCTTCTGCTGAAACTACAAATCCCAAATACACTAACTCTTTCTTCACAAAACTGCACTTCTTCAAATTAATCAACAATTTCTCTTCTCTCAACTTCTCAAATACCATACGAATATGCATCATATGCTCATCCAATGTCTTACTAAATATCAAAATATCATCTAGGTAAACAATGACAAACTTACCCAGAAATTCTTTCAGAACCTCGTTCATGAGCCGCATGAAAGTGCTCGGTGCATTGGTTAGCCCAAAAGGCATGACTAACCACTCATACAGTCCTTCCTTTGTCTTGAAGGCAGTCTTCCATTCATCTCCTTCTCTGATCCGAATCTGATGATATCCACTTTTCAGATCTATCTTTGAGAAATACACAGCTCCACTCAAACAGTCCATAATATCATCCATTCGTGGCAATGGAAACCTATACTTGATTGTGATCTTGTTTATTGCCCTAGAATCTGTACACATCTTCCATTCTCCATTCTTCTTTGGTGCTAATACTGCTGGTACAGCACAGGGACTCAGACTCTCACGGATCAATCCTTTCTGTAACAGTTCATGTACTTGTCTGTTCAACTTCTCACTTTCTGCAGGTGTCATTCTGTGTGCTGCCTTATTTGGCAAACTCGCTCCTGGGATCAAGTCCATCTGATGACTGATCTTCCTGACTGGTGGTAATCCATTAGGCACGTTATCGGATACAATATCCTGAAACTCATTCAACAAATCTACAACTTCTACAGGAACATCTTCTACTTCCTCTTTACTAACTTTTGGAATTAAAGCAAAACATACATGCTCATGCCTCATACCATCTAGGAAACTTCTTCCATCAACAAAAGTTATCCTTGCATTACCACATACCTTTTCTTCATTCTCCTTCAATGGTTTTAGCTTATGTCGCACTCCATCCTTTGTCAGGGAATAGGTATTCGCACGACCATCATGTACAGCACATCTGTCAAACTGCCATGGTCTACCCAACAACATATGACATGCATCCATAGATATGACATCACACAGTACCTCATCTTGGTATCCACCAATCTTGAACTTCACCAGGCATTGTTCATTGACCATGACCTTGTGGTCATCCTGTACCCAGGCAATTCGATATGGATGTGGGTGTTTCTGTCTCTTGAGCTTCAACTTTGTCACCATCTCTTCTGACACCAAATTGTCAGTGCTTCCACTATCGATGATCACATCACAACATTTACCTTCACACTTGCACCTGGTGCGAAACAAGCTCCTCCTTTGCACAGGTTCATTCTCACCACTCAACAGGACTCTTCTATTAATCATCATTTCTCCTCTTTCAGTATCTTCAGAATTTGATGATCTGGCATCTTCATCTACATGTGCAACTCTGGCCTGTCCTTCATTTCTCCTGTCTATTCTTCCTTGGCACTGAGGACATTCAAATGCCCTATGACCTTCTTCTCCACAGTGAAAACATGTTCCACGGAAGCCACCTCTTCCAGATCCTTGTCCTCTTCCCCTTCCTCTTTGATCTCTATTATTCTGATCCTGGAAGCGATTGGAATTATTTCCTCTCTGATTCTGACTACTACTGGCCTCATCCTTCTTTTTCGGATCTTCATTTCGGCCACCATATGACCGTCCACCAGATCGTCCACCGCGACCTCTTCCGTTTTGTCTGCTCTCAAACTTCTTGTTCAGCTTTTCCTCTACTTTTAGGGAAAACTGGTATGCCTCTTCAATACTGTTCATTCGAACCAGATTCAGCTCCTCCTGAATGCTTGGCCTTAACCCATTAAGGTATCGGGCAACTTTCTCCTTATCAGCTTCTGCATGGCCTGTTCTAATGAGAAGTCGATAGAACTCCTCTGTATACTCCTGAACAGATCTTCCTGCTTGCTTCAAACTCAGCATTTTCTTCAGTAGGTCAAGCTCATAATCAACAGGAATGAACTGTCGCTTCAATTTATCCACCATCCGATCCCATCTCGTGATTTTCTCCTTTCCCCTTCTATTTCGCTCCAACTGAATCTCTTGCCACCATATCTTCGCATGACCTTTCAGTCTGGCCTTCGCAAATTTGACCCTATCAGGATCCTCGACATCTTCATACTCAAAATATTCTTCACATTCATTGATCCAGTCGATCAATTCCTCTGGGTTAAGATTTCCAGAAAATGTAGGAACCTCAATCTTAGGTCTTTCCCCAATCTTGGAAATCGCCCGAAAAAGTCTTTCTTCCTCCTGGTTCACAATTTCAACTTCTCCTTCTTGATATTCTTCTTCGGCTTCATCCTCGCTTTCATCTCTGACATTAAGATTCATTCCTCTACGAATCTCTTCTTGCAATGCTCGCACTTGTCTCTGCAGCTCTCTAACCTCAGGTGTCACAGCACCAGCTCTTCCGCCACGTTCTCTTCGTGGAGGTATTTTCGCGATACGCGCTGAAACCCTAACCACGGTCCTAGTGCAAACTGCCTCACAGTCGGCGATCTGTTTACACACTCAGGAAAACCTGCTCTGATACCACTTGATGAAGGGTGCTCCCCTTAATACCACAAACACATAACAGACATAGAGAAACAACAACAATAATATGCAAGAACAGAAAATTGGCTTCTTATTATCTCCACAAATGTGGAATTACAAATTTTCAGAATTACAACATGCAAAGCCACATGGGCATTCCCTTACAATATTCTGTAGGACAAAGCCTCGAACTATTACCCAAATCTACTACCCAGAACTATTCTGAACTACCTAAGACAATAATACAGCCTTCCTTATATAGGCAATTTTCCACCACCTGGGAAGGTTTCAGAAATTTAGCCCATAGGGCTGACCAAACTTAGAATTATTTTATTTTTCAATTTATTACATCAAAGTCGGCTCAAAATAAATTTTGAAACCCGAACAAAAATTTTGAAGAAAAATCATTTTCTGTCATTTCAGGTGACCCAACTTCCGAAGACCATAAGTCATCACCAGTTGACCCGATTGACTTTTGTAACCCCATTTCGGAAAGGGCGCGAGGAGCTCTACAACACTTAAACTAAGAAAGCTTCATTCAGCCCAAAATTTGACCTCATCCGGGGCCTCTAAAGCCTTCAAAACTGAGTTCAAAGTTTCTGCACCCTGTTTCCAAAACCGAAAATTTTCAATATCTTCAAAACCAGACTTGATCTAGCCATGAAACTTTACTGGCAGGCTGATATGACAGAGATGAACCTCCACATGTGAAATCAGAACATTTCGAGATCGTATGACCAACTTACTAAAAATAGAAAGTTTCTAGAAATAGCAGCTCTGCACAAGATAGCCCTTATTGAAAAGCAAAAACAAATATTTTTGGGTGATGCAAGATTGCTCTTACACCCAGGATGCTCCTGCATCAAAGCTTCTCTTCCAATGAAACTCGCTGATGAGAAATTAAGACCAAGACTCGGCAAACCAAGAGATATCAATTTGCTTGTTTTACTATTCATCTTGGCAAGCTTTGGCCTGAATAAGGAAACATTTTCTTCTACTTTTGTTAGTTTCAGACATTTTTGAAAGATAGAGTTCACCTTTATTGTTGCATTAATGCGGTCCTAAATTCCCTTGCTTGCCAAATGCTTGTCATTGCTTCTGTTGATTTCTTGCATAATTTGCTTTGCAGTTTTCTTTCTCTGAAAAAAACTTATGTTCTTCTCAATGTGCTCTCAACTTCCCAAAAACATTTGTAAGAGTTTCATTCAGTTCAAACCAATCACACAACCTATCAAAAGACATCTTTATTTGGCCCCAAAAGAATTTTTTTATTTGCTTGATTGTATTATTTACATGGTCATTCAAGCTGTTTTCATAATTTTTAATTGTATTATTTTCCTTCTTTAGGTCTTCTCTCATTTTTGAGAACTTGTGTTCACTATCTTTTCTTATTTCCTCTCCTTTCTCTTCCCACTCTTTTGCTTTCTATTCCTACTATTTTGTTTTTACCCTCTCATTCTCCAATTCTTTCTTTAAGTTATTGGTTGCCTTTCCCGCACTCTCCAAGTTTTTGTAAATACTTAATGAAGAGGCTTTTTCATTCTAAAGTTTTTGTTTTCTCTGTTCCAATTTTTCCCTCAGAGATTTCAGTTCTGTGTCAATATGTTCTTGCTATCCAACTCCAATTGCTTCTTTAGAGGATGAATTTTTTATCCTTCTCTCTAATTCTTTGCACCTATTTTCTGCTGCTTTCTCAGTTGCCTTTACATTTTCTAGGTTTGCCTTTGACTTATCTATTGTGCCCTGAAGCTTTCCTTTCTCTCTCTCCAACTTCATCAGTGAACTGTAGACCACTTGGTTGGTCATTTTTGACACATTTATCTTGTCCACATTTTTTATTTTGGATAAATCCATTTGGAGGGTACTAACTTGAAATTGAGATGGATCTAACTGACTCTTTGGTGGATTCTTATCTCTAGTTGGGGGCATAACAACCATGAATTCCATCATATCTTTATTTGGGTCATATGTGGGAAATAGCTTGTTTGTTGCACGTTCTGCCTCACCAGTACCAACAACTACTTCCACCTTCATTGTCTTACTATGTTGTCTATTCCTATTTTTTGATTGTTCATAGTTAGTTACAAAATCATTGTAATGAAAATCAGGGTTTTGTGACATAATTGAATGTTTGAATGGTGAAATAGCACTTGCACTAATGTAGGAGCTTCCACCTATGTTTCCTATGGTGCTGCTAATTACACCATGAAGATTAGCAACACCCTGACCCATTACAAGTGGAGTATTTGGACTGTTCTGAACCTGAGGGTTTTGTCCTGAAGGTTGGGCAATTTTTGGAGTCCCAGTCACCATTGGCATTGTTGTACCAATACTTGTCAAAACCTTTTGCTTCTTTACACTACCTTGATCTGTGGGAATAATTATTTTCGTGTCTATCTGTAATGTCCTTGTCAAACCACTAGTTGTAGTTGTAGTGCTTAATTCAGATTGAATCTGAGTGCTTGGAACAAATGGAACTATATTTGAAGCTAGAACAAGTGGAATTGACTAAGTTGATGAATATGATGATTGAAATCCAAGCCCAAGGCCTAGTTTCACACCATGTTTTGGTTGAGGTGTTGGGTCAGGTAAAGACCAAATCCCTTGTCTAGTAGGATCCAAACCACCAAAACCTTGGTAGCCCATTTTTTTGTATAATATCCGCCCCTTTGGTATATTGATCTTTTTTGGAGGCATCAACTCCTCTACTAATTGAATATACTGTACTGGATGTGTGATTCATAGAATCATGGTCATGGTCATCATCATCATAATCATCAACTAGATATGCTTCATCTGGATGCTCCTTATTCCAGAATTCATTAAACTTGGTATCCTCTTCCACATCATAAACCTGTAGAGGTTTTTGGCTCACCGAGATTCTTCCTCATTTCCCAAAAATCAGAAATTTTTGTTCGAGTCCAATTATCATCAATACATTCATTCATTAGCCTTTTGGAGTAGATGGTTGAGCAGCTTTCTGGTAGAAATTGGATGATGTCATACTCATGGCCTACACTTTTCCTTTCTGTTTGTGCAATGCCATAATTTTTTATGACAATTCCTATATTGACATATTATTTTCAGCAGCATATTTCTCCATCTCTTTTTTGACCTCCTCCCAGGAATCCATGTTTTTAAATTTTTCAATCAATGGCATACTTTCATGTTGACATTTGATTACAAAGTTCCCATTCTCTCTAAGATTTTTTGCAATTATGTTGAGTGGATCATACTACCAGTGACTATCAACATCAAAGTGAAAAATTGTAAAAAAGGCTTCTGCCACTTTGAATCCTCTTCTCTCAAATGTGAACACTCCAAATGAGAAAGGCAAGGAAGGAAATATCATTTTCTTTTGCTGACCACTAAAGACTACATCTGTGCTCTCCATCTGCCATACATATTCCAATGCAAATACCCTCTTTGTGACATGTATTGGAAGTTTGTAGGGTTCTACTACTGAACCATAAAACCTTAACACTGTGTACTCTTCCATGAAGTACCAGTCAGCCAATTTTATTTTACTTCCAAGTTGAATTAAATCTCTACAACTAGCAGGTAATCTAGGCATTGGAGTGCCTATAATTTTATCATACATTGGTGCCAAAAAGAAGTCTACAAAATTGTTGTAGTTCCTTCTGTTATCAATCATCCTTATTTGAGGTGTCAACTCATATATTGGATTTTGGCCTGACTGCAAAGCTTGTTTGTCTGAAATATTGCATGATGCTTTGCTAAGAGAAGATAGCACAAGTAGGTTGTGAATCTAAATGTCTTCTGTGAACCTGTTTTAATCATTACTAATTGTTCTTGCATGCAACAAACAATGTGCTCAATAAAACAATATTTTACTGGTTCTTTTTCAAAATGAATATGAAAAAGCATTTCAAGAATACTGGCACCCACTTCTTTGTTACTATCCAATCTCCAAAAAAATGCTAGCAAGGAAATACTGTCCTGAACCCATGGCACAAAAATTTCATAATCATAAGGAGGCCTATGATCTAGACTCAGGCTTGAACTATTTGTAATTTTTATTCCTCTGATATAAGAATCTCTCTGTGTTGCATCTATTTTATCATAATCCTCTGCCAACTTTCTCAGGTCAATTTGCACATTTGAGTTTTGTTGTTCAAACCCTAGGTTCAACAGACTAGGAAATTCACTCTCGGTTATGGACAAAATTTCCTCCTGAGTATTTTTATTCGCAATTGCTTTTTTATTTTCATCATAATTTTTGGCACAGACCATGACAATTTCTAGGCAATAGAATACTTGAGGTAACACCATGCTTGCCAACCCAGCATTCCAGAATGCAATTTTATTTGCCATTGCATTTACCTTTGGGTTAAATTTAGAAAATTTGGAACCCTTATTTGGATCATTCCACTTGTTTTCAATTGCAAATCTAATTTCCATTATTCCCTTATTTCCATGAATAACAGGATCATAAATATCATGGAATACATCTGTGAAACTTGGTGTTTTAAGTAGATTGTGGAATTCTATTATCTAACTTGTCTTTTTACTCATAGTCTTATTCTTAATAATTGTTTTTCCCATTGTGGTAAGCTGGTAAGTGGTAACCTAAACTAGTATCAATATTTACTCGTAGGAAAATTCAAATATTTATACATAGCTATAGCCTACAAGCCTAGAATTTACAGGGGTGATTCAAGAATCAAAATTAAACCCTAACCAGGATATTTTTTTTCTATAATATAAACACTAAAGTTGTAAATCAAGAGATTTGAAAATTTTAAAATGTGGGACCTACATGTTCAGGATTTTAGTAGTTACCCATTATTCTTAGCTTCTCTTTTTGTAGACTTTGACTTGGAACAGGTTATAGAGCTTCAGCTGAGAGACTTTGTTGCACTTGCTTTCCTCAACATACAAATTTAGAATCCGTAAACCCTTTCTAAATCCGCAGAAGTGAAACTTAAAGTGCCAAAATAGTACAATCTAGAGTCGTCACCACTCATCTATGATCTGACGGTTGACTCACCTAATCACTACAAGTCAGACGTATCAAGTCATCATCAAATCGCTTTGTTGCTAGGACCATATGAGTCTTGAGACTGCGAGTGGAATGTCTTACGTGTTTAGTGACACATGTCATGATTCCGTAACGGGGTTTGAAAAGATGGTGTTGCTTTTCCCTTTCATCCCAAAATACAACTTCGGTCATTGATCTACAATAATCCAACGGTCATAATGGCACTGTGTACCTATGGTACTGGTGGCCCCAGGCCCTTGTGGGTCCCATTAACTCACCTAGTCACCACTCAACTGACGGCTGACATGTGTCATGATTCTGGAATGGGTTTCAAAAGATGGGGTTTATTTTCCCTTTCATCCCGAAGTCCATCGTACATCGTGTGCTCTTCCAATAGTAGTTATTTGCAATGGACATTGTTAAATGTTATAATGTTATTTTTTCCTTTATAAATATTAATTAATAATGGATAATAAGTTAATAACATTTAAAGTTATTTAATTGAATAGTAACAATTTTAGCCAATCAAATTCAAAATGCATTATTTTTTTAATAATATTAAATTCTAATAAATTTCAGAGGCCGGAGTTAAGGACCAAGGTTAGTGTTTAGAGATAACGAGATTTCTGTGGTCGCTAAGTCGTTGACTCCCTAGGTCTCCCAAACATGAGTTAAAGTAATATTTTTTATTGATTAAATAGTATACTTAATGTTAAAATGATATTTTTTATTGCTTATAACTTTAACATTGATAATGATAATTATAATCACATATAATTATCATACCTTAAAATTAGAAAACAATAAATTCTTTCTCTAACCTTATTAATTCATTTGTCTGTCAAATTGATTATATAGTATTCTTAAAGTTAAAATGATATTTTTTATTGATTTAGATTATAACTTTAACGTTGGTAATTATAATCATAGATTCACATATAATTCTCATACATTATAATTAGAATACCATAAATTCTTTCTCTAACCTTATTAATTCATTTATTTTTCAAAATTTTATAAATCTTTCATATTAAATGTACGAGTGTGTGAATTTTGACAGGTAACATTACCCAAACTTAATGTCAGTACTCAGTGATGACTAATAAGACATTTCTTTTATTAATACACAGATAAATCATAAAGCAACTAATTAAAATATTGCAATCAGAGTGACAAAGAAGTCTAAGAACCATTTTTTGTACAAATTGAAATGAGCTAAAGCTTGCAGAATTTTTTATTGATTAAATAGTATACTTAAAGTTAAAAAGATATTTTTTATTGATTTAGATTATAACTTTAATGTTGATAATTGTAATCATAGATTCACATATAATTCTCATACATTATAATTAGAATACCATAAATTCTTTCTCTAACCTTATTAATTCATGTGTCCTTCAAAATTCTATAAATCTAACCTTATTAATTCATTTGTCCTTCAAAATTCTATAAATCTTTCATATTAAATGTACGAGTGTGTGAATTTTGACAAGTAACATTACCCAAACTTAATGTCAGTACTCAGTGATAACTAATAAGACATTTCTTTTATTAACTATAACTATCTACATTGTACAACTGTGATACATGTAACATCATACATATATAATACGCAGATAAATCATAAAGTAACTAATTAAAATATTGCAATCACAATGATAGAGAAGTCTAAGAACTAATTTTTGTACAGATTGAAATGAGCAAAATTTTCATTGTTTTGTTTTCATAAAATTATAATTACATAAAGATTGTGCAGTTCCACTTCCAGAACAAAGAGGAACCTACTATAAACAAAAAAATAAAATAAATGAGGTATGTTTTTATAAAACAAAAACCACTAGAAGACTAGTAGTCCAGTCACCAGTGTCTACTTCCAGTACAATAGTAAATACTACAAAAAGAAACATACTATAAACAAGAAAAAACCATAAACTTTTTATCAAAAAAACCAATAGTAGTCCTCTACTGATTTTGGCCTTCGGCTCCATCTAAGTAGAATTCATGAGAGATGATTATCTACATGAATTCATCCAGCCACTCGAATTCCCCTGCCTCAGCCTCCTCTTCGTCAAGGGAAAATCACTTTTGGAGGAAATCCCTAGCAAGCAGGGCCCATTTCCTATGGTGCTTATATTGCCCAGCATTGAGGCCCAAAACAAAAGGTTGCCTGGCCACATTCTAGCCTGGGAGGAGAAGCTTGGGTATTTCCATTGCCCAAGGGATTTCCACCCCTATTTTTGTGAACACGACAACACTAATTTCATCCCCCAAGTACTCTTCTTTAAAAACCCTCCTAAGTAGCATTAACATCTCCACCTTCTCTCCTCCAAGGTCGAGAAGAGATGCTAAAAAATGGGACGTAATGTCCATGTTGACCCGGTGCCTATCTTCATTGTTCTGAAACTCTCGGCCCAACACCATTCTCACAGCCTCTATAACGAAAGGCCCACCCTCCTTATAAATAGATTCTAAGGCTTCATCAGTAAAGGAACCCAGAAAGGCCTTTTGGGCCTCCTTAGATGTGCATATAAGCCTAATTAGAGTGTCCATCTAAAATAGTAAAACTACAAAAAACATAAAAACAAATTATTTGTAGACTGCAAACCCTAAACAAACAAATTATCTAGCAAACGCCAAAGATGAATCGATGAATAATGAAGAGAGATCATCTATAAATAGCCCTTGAATTTTGGATCATTACTTAGCAATAAATTATTCTGTCTTTAATGGTCTTAAATTCATTGTCCTTACCATGCCTCTAAATCTTTCATGTAAATCATTCCCCTAAATGCATGCATGTGAGAAATTAATATTTTGTCCTTAATCTTTCATATCTGGCAGTAAATCTTTCCCATAAAAGCAAAAAATGTCAAATATCAGTTATAGCATCTCTACGAATTTGGAAGTGGTGCGTGTCTACTCTGCATGACAAGTTAAAGAATGTCACTTCTCACTGACAAGGCATTTATTGCTTCCAGATTTAAGAGGTTACAAGTTGCACTATAGTAATAGAACCGTGAATATTGATACCAACATGTGTACACTGTAGTCTGCAGACAAGTAACCCTTATTTGATACGTGTTAACATTTCGGTGACTTCCTCCATAACTTTGTTTCCTTCAAGAAATTGGGGCTGAAATTAAACTTTAGCCATTGATCTTGGATTATTGGACACTATCAAATAATATATTTAACATTATAAAATAATGTATGTATGTTAGGTATGTTAGTCAAAGGCATTATAACAAAATATTTCTGATCTTTTAAAAATCGCCAATAAAATAAATAAATTTTCAAATGGTACATAAAATTTGCGAATAGAAATATTTTTTTACCCTTCAAAAGAAATTCATTCGCCTCATATATTATTAGTTTTTACTTGAAAAGAAAATTATTCACCTCATATATTATTATTTTTTACTTGAAAAGAAAACTATTCACATCATATATTATTATTTTTTATTTGAAAAGAAAATTATTCGCCAGCAATTTATGAAATTTTCATTCAACGGAGAAAAAATCGCCAATAAAAACTATGAAAAATCATGGAATCGAAAAAAAAAATCACCTGCATTAAAACAAATTCCCCCTAAAATAATGTATGATTCACCAAGAGTTTACACTTTTTCCTAAAAGGGGGTTTCTTAAAGTTATCCCTGGGTCCTAGTATGTCTTATCATGTGCTAGGACCCCTAGGAAGTCCCCATGACCCTTTTTGACACATTTGAACACTCAAGTGTGTTTGAAGGGGCCCTACGACCCCTTTAGACACACTTGAGCATTCAAATTTGTCAAAAGGGGTCATGGGGACTTCCCAGGGGTCCTAGTACGCCTTATCATGCTTTAGGATCCCTAGGAAGTCCCCATGGCCCCTATCAACACATTGGAATGCTCAAGTGTGTCCTAAGGAGTCCTATGACCCCTTTGGACACAATTGAGCATTCAAATGTGTCAAAAGAGGTCATGGGACTTCCTAGCAGTCCTAGTATGCCTTATCACATGTTAGGACCCCTAGGAAGTCCCCATGACCCCTTTCAACACATTAGAACCCTCAAGTGTGTCCTCAAAGGTCGTACGACCCCTTCAAAAACACTTAAGCATTCAAATGTGTCAAAAGGGATCATGAGGACTTTCTAGGGGTCATAGTATGCCTTATCATGTGTTACGACCTCTAGGAAGTCCCCATGACCCCTTTTGACACATTTAGAACCCTCAAGTGTGTCTTAAGGGGTCCTACGACCCCTTTGGACACACTTGAGGGTTCAAATGTGTCGAAAGAGGTCATGGGTACTTCCTAGGGGTTCTAGTACGCCTTATCACACATTGAGACCCCTAAGAAGTCCTCATGACCCCTTTTGACACATTGGAATGCTCAAGTGTTTTCTAAGGGGTCCTATGACCTTTTTAGATAGATTTGAGTGTTTAAATATGTCAAAAAGGGTCATGGGGACTTCCTAGGGGTCCTAGTACACCTTATCACATGTTAGTACCCCTAAGAAGTCCACATGACCCCTATGGACACATTGGAATGCTCAAGTGTGTCCCAAGGGGCCCTACGAGGCCTTTGAACACACTTGAGTGTTCAAATGTGTCAAAAGGGGTCATGGGGACTTCCAATAGGTCCTAGTATGCCTTACCATGCATTAGGACCCCTAGGAAGACCCCATGACCCCTTTCAACAAATTGGAACCCTCAAGTGTGTCCTAAGGGGTCCTACAACCCCTTCAAATACACTTGAGCATTCAAATGTATGAAAATGGGTCATGAGGACTTCCGAAAGGTCCTAGTACACCTTATCACGCGTTAGGACCCCTAGGAAGTCCCCATGACCCCTTTTGACACATTGGAACCCTCAAGTGTGTCCAAAGGGGTTGTACAACCCCTTTGGAAACACTTGAGCATTCAAATTTTTCAAAAGGGGTCATGAGGACTTCCTAGGGGTCCTATTACACCTTATCATGTGTTAGGACCCCTAGGAAGTCCCCATGACCCATTTCAACACATTAGAGCCCTCAAGTGTGTCCTAAGGGGTCCTACGACCCCTTCAAAAACACTTGAGGGTTCAAATGTGTCAGAATGGGTCGTAGGACACCTTAGGATAGACTTGAGGGTTCCAATATGTCGAAAGGGGTCATGGGGACTTCCTAGGGGTCCTAGTACACCTTATCACATGTTAGGATCCCTAGGAAATTTTCTTGACCCCTTTCGACAAATTAGAACCCTCAAGTGTGTCCTAAGGGGTCCTACAACCCCTTCAGACACACTTGAGCATTCAAATGTGTCAAAAGGGGTCATGGCGACTTCCTAGGGGTCCTAGTATGCCATATCACGCATGAAGACCCCTACAAGGTCCCCATGACCCCTTTCGACACATTGGAACCATCAAGTGTTTCCTAAGGGGTCCTACGACCCCTTCGAACACACTTGAGGGTTCAAATATGTCAGAAGGGGTCTTAAGACCCCTTAGAACACACTTGAGGATTCCAATGTGTCGAAAGGGATCATGTGGACTTCCTAGGGTTCCTAGTACACCTTATTACGCGTTAGGACCCCTAGGAAGTCCCCATGACCCCTTTCAAAAAATTGGAACCCTCAAGTTTGTCTTAAGGGGTCCAATGACCCCTTCGAACATACTTGAGAACTCAAATGTGTCAAAAGGAGTCATGGGGACTTCCTAGAGGTCCTAGTACACCTTATCATGTGTTAGGACCCCTAGGAAGTCCCATGAAACCTATCAACACATTGGAATGCTCAAGTGTGTCTTAAGGGTTCCTATGATCCCTTCAGACACACTTAAGCATTCAAATGTTTCAAAAGTGGTCATGTGGACTTCTTAGGGGTCCTAGTATGCCATATGATGCGTTAAGACCCCTAGGATGTCCCCATGACCCCTTTTGACACATTGGACTGCTCAAGAGTGTCCTAAGGGGTTCTACAACCCCTTCAGACACACTTGAGCATTCAAGTTTGTCAAAAGGGGTCATGGGGACTTCTTAGGGTTCTTAGTGCCTTATGACATGTTAGGACACTTAGGAAGTCTCCATGACCCCTTTTGACACATTGGAATGCTTGATTGTGTCCTAAGGGGTCCTACGACCCCTCCGAACACACTTCAGCATTTAAATGTGTCAAAAGGGGTCATGGGGACTTCTTAAGGGTCCTACTACATCTTATCACACGTTAAGACCCCTAGAAGTCGCTATGACCCCTATGGACACATTTGAATGCTAAAGTGTTTCCTTAGGGGTCTGACGACCCCTTCAAACACACTTGAGCATTCAAATGTGTCAAAAAGGGTCATGGGGACTTCCTAGAGGTCCTAGTACATCTTATCATGTGTTAGGACCCCTAGGAAGTCTCCACGACCCCTTTTGACAAATTGGAACCCTCAAGTGTGTCCTAAGGTGTCCTACAACCCCTTTAGACACACTTCAGTAGTCAAATGTGTCAAAAGGGGTCATGGGGACTTCCTAGGGGTTTGAGTACACCTTATCATGCGTTAAGACCCCTAGGAAGTCCCCATGACCCCTTTCGACACATTGGAACCCTCAAGTGTGTCCTAAGGGGTCGTATGACCCCTTTAGACACACTTGAACATTTGAATGTGTTAGAAGAGGTCATGGGGACTTCTTAGGGGTCCTAGTATGCCTTATCATCTGTTAGGACTCCTAGGAAGTCCCAATGACCCATTTCGACACATTGGAACCCTCAAGTGTGTCCTAAGGGTTCTTGTTATACACTGAGTTTTGCACCTCTATCTCAAGCTCTCGTATTCCTGATAACTCAGTATAGCTTGGGAATCATCTCAAGGTTGTGGGACCTTTGCTAATCAAGATGAAACCTCCAAGTTCTAGGCTAGTTCCTCATGGATTATCACCTTAGCTTGCTCTTAAATAGGAAAGTAAATCTTTTGAGGGAAAGGGTTAGTAGGAGTGCATGAAATGGAAATAACAAGAAAGAAAATTATACTACTAGGTGATTCACCAAAATTAGGGTTTGGATCTTAGTATAGAGGGATGAGATCAATGAAAAGCTCAGGTCTAGTAGGTCACAACTTACTGAATAGGCTTGCATAAGTGTTTCATAGGACCTAAACATTAGACACAACCTATGACCTGCAAGCAGACATTCTTTTTAGCAAAAGGGCACATGAATGAGACAGAATGATAGGGAGCTGAAGAATACCCACAAACTCATTCAAATCAGATCATACACAGTAGTACACATATAATCTAAAAGTAAAAGGGATCAAGAACCCTAAGTTTCTATTGAAAACATTCATAAACTTAAATCCAATAAGAGATAATGCAAACAAGGAAGCACAGGGACATCAAGGATTGTCACAAACTACCTCTGCAATATTTGTATTATCAATGGGAATTACAGAAAGTAAGAAATCAGAGGGCGGGAAGAAATGCCATGGATAGCTTTCCAGGAAAGAGACTTTCCTTTTTTACAAAATGTGAATTCTGAGCACAAAAGCTCTCAAAAAATGTTATATACATCACTCAACTGTACACAGGTAGGAGTCCAAAAATTAACTAGGGTTACAAGATTTACAATTTAATAATAAACCCTAGGTCGAACAAGTCTGATCATAAATACAATTTTGCAAATATCTCAACTAATCAGATATCTTGTTTACGTGCCCATCCCTGTACTACATCGCCTATAGATAAACAACTTGGATTCATCAATTTTCCTACAACAAGCCTCACCATGAATGCTAATTGGTAACTCCCAAGGATAAGAAATGACCCCTAATGGCTAGTCGGACTGCCTCATCATCTTCCCTTAACTGCGCATGTCCTAGCGACATAAATTCTTAGCTACCCACCACTCGCAACCATCCCCTGCAGAAGAAAGCCCGCCAAAAAGTTGCACCACCTTGAAAAAACACTGGTCGCATGATCGCATGAGCTCAAAAGCCTTCATGTGATCATGTGACAAGCCTCCTAGAATTTGTCACTACTATGCAAGACACCTGCAAATTAAACACTGGCAAAACTCAGGGTTGGGATCTATCTGCAATCTTATCCCTAGTTTCACCCAACGACCACGCGAAACCTCTAATTGTGCAACTGTGAAAGATGGCCGCACCGCTTAAAAATGTCACTGGTCACATGATCACATGAGCTCAAAAAGCTACATGCAATCATGTGACAAGCCCCTTAGAGCCTAACTCTACTTCGCACACATAAACCAGATCCAACACTGGTGAAAAACCCTATAGAAGACTTCAAATTTGGGCCCCAATGGTTACTAGTTCTTCATTTAAAACTCGGCCATTGATCACATTTTTCCTAGCGAATCGGATGATCTAGATCATCCCCAAAATAGTCACAAGCCCCTATGAAAGGTCAAAGTCCACATCGCTAGTCAAGAGCCAATCAGAAGTGAGCATATCGACATGTCAGCACATTCAGACCCACCGCGAGCCTTACTACAAACTTAACACTAAGTTAACCCTGGGTTCATTTTCCCTCTTAGTCGCCAAGTTGTTTAACCTTTTTGTTAACCCTGGTTTCATCCAGTGACCATGCGAAACCCTTTATCTGTGTAATTGCGCACTTGCTTAACCAACCCCGAGCCCTCTGCAAACTAAGATTCTAATCAGACGGTGGGTGCAAGATATCATGGGGTCGGAAGATCCCATGAGATCTTACGACCACCGTAGATCTCTTTCCACCACCACCAAACTACAACCCGGACCGACAGACCACTGCATCAGATGGTTGTCACATGATCACAAGGGGTTGGAAGGTCCCATGTGAACATGCGACCACCGTAGATCTTTACCGCACTTGTGTCCCAGGCCCACAGTAAAACCTTATCACTAGCTGACCAATGAAATTCGGGCACATCACCAAATGGAAAGCCCCTATCGGCATGGCTAATGGTTTGTCGCATGTTCGCATAGCCTAAAAATGGGCTATGTGATCATGCAATAGACCGCTAGTGTTCTTTAAAAACAACCACTGTAGATTCTAATCAGACGGTTGTCGCATGATCGCATGGGGTCGAAAGATCCCATGCGAACATGCGACCACCATCAAATCTTTCACACTGGCAATAGTTATGAGGAACTAGGACCCACCTAGTTAGAGTTGTGCGCTTATGAAATGAATGCTGCTAGAGGAAGAAGTGTGAAGTGTAGGAGTCGAAAACACAGAGGGTTTTTAGAGCAAAGGTCGAAAACACACTGAGCTTTTGGACCAAAAGGTAGAAAACATAGAGGTTTTCGACACTTTGAACAATTTTTCCTGAAACATAGTCGCAGTAGCGCACAAAAAATTCCTACAACATTAAAACTTGAATAACTTCCTGGGTATTGCGATTTAAGTGATGTGATCTAAATTGGGGCATGGTGACACATTGAAGAACATGGGGTTCAGATTGAAAAGCATGAAACCTTGTGGATCTATTTTGCAAGATAAAATGAGTTGCAGCAAGGACTTAAACATTCATAGAGGCCAAAGGACATATCATACGTCTATGAAAAATTTTAGGAGTGCTTGGCAAGACAGAAACAGAGACCTAGGAAAGAGCTTGGCCAAATTGTATAAAATAGGCAATTTTGGGCAACATTTTGGCAACTTCTACGGGATGTCAGCCTACTAGACATTGGACCAATAGCCTTTGAAGAAATTCATTGGGGATGGGGTCATTTCTGGAACACAAAATCTTGACAGGGACAAAAACTAAACCGGGAAGACAAACTTGTGCATGAGCACTTCTTGGAAAATAGGAAAACTAAGCTAGAAAGCAGGGAAACTAACCTAGCCTAAACTAACCAGTGCAAAATTTTGGTCATACAAAACCATTCACTGGTTGTGAAAAGTAGCTACCCCTCCTCATTAGGATATCTTTCATTAGACTCATGAGGATAGCTACAAGGACGTGAGGCACATAAAAATTTGGCAAATGAGGATGCACTACCTCTGCAAAAACAAGATCAAGTTCACTCACCTCAAATGGATCACATGGAGGTGTCTCAATGAACTCTTTTTGGGCCAAATATATGATGGGGTAGCCTCTTGAAAGTCTGAAGGTAGGACTTTCCTTAATGGCTTCTTCTTTATCTTCATGGTTGCCTTCCATCATGGATAACCAAGTCAACTCCTCATCCACAGTCAGGGAACTATCATCCTCCATTTTTGAACAAGCCACGAGCTCATTACAAATAGGCTCCATACACAAGCCTCCTATGATGTGCTCCAAACAATCTTCTTCAAGGCTTTGGCTATCCTCTACACATTGGGAAGTCTCCTCCTCAAAGATGAGATCAAGCTCATGAATCAGCATATCCTCGGGATCAATCTCTTTTAGCTGCTGCAACTTAAAAGAGGTGGCTATGATCACATCTTTCTCATCCTTCTCAACAAAATCAGGCAGCTCATCCATTAAGGACATGGCATCCTCCTCTATAAAAACCTCCTGATGATGGTGAACCTATTGTTCATATTGACCTGCACCCATAGGTAATGGCCTGGTCTCTTCTTCATCGTCAACAAAGAGAGGGAACTCATCAAGAAAATCAACCAAGAGCTCAGGCTGAGCATCAACCTCCACCTCCCCATCTTGCTACTCCATTTCACCACAGTCATCACTCTGCACTGATACCTCAAATGTCCTCTCCTCCTGATCACATGAAATTTCATTCACCATAGGCCCTTTCTCTAATACTAGACTAGTATCTTTGAAAAGACTTGGCATCTAACAACCACGAGGTAGAGTCCATTGGGGAATCCAAATCACCTCATCATCCTGAGAAACTAGAGGGGCCTCTTGGGATGAAATTTTTTCTTGAATGAGCTGCTCTTGTAGAGTGGTGGGCTGTATCTCAAGCACAGGCTCTTGAAAAGAATTTTTTTCCTTAAAACTTGGGATGTGAAATTGAGGGGGCTCAGAGGAAGACATAGAAGGTGTAGAAAAATGGGCCCTCCAGCTTGGGATCTTAGGCCTAGGAGCCTCTTGTTGAGCAATTTGTGATCTTAACCTTGCTGTCTCAATTTCAGCTTGGTGTTTGATCTCTTCTTGAAACTCTCTTTCTCATTGCTCATCAACAAGAAGCTCCATCACTTGATAAGGAGCTGACTCTTCATAATAACTCTGAGCCTCCTGCTCTCTCCGCTCCTTGAGCTCAGACACTTGCTTAATCAAATCAAGCAATGCACTCTTTGCCTCCTGCATCTTCTTGAAGTCTGAGATTAGAGTCTACATTTGTTGCTGAATAGGCTGAGAAGGGGAGGGTGGGTGGTAAGCATGATGGGGAAGCTGGCATTTCATTTGCTATTGTGCCTCTTGTGCCCATGATCCATCTTGCCTGAGAGCTCGCTCATAACTTTGCACGAGGGCAAACTCATTTAGGGCATACTGGATATATTGATACCCTTGAGAAGTATAATAGCTTGGGGTAAAAGGAGGCTTTAGGCTTTGATAGGGCTGGGAACTAGCCCATTGAGCATTATTCTAATGATAGGATGGTGAGTAACCTGACTGTCCATAGAAACTTGACATGTCTACTCATGTAATCAGCTGGAATTTAAAAATGAAATATTTGAAACATACGAGCATCTGATCTTTGAAACCAATAGACTTTCCAAAGTTGCCAGATATGCAACAGAATGACCTCTTCTAGGTCTGTAATATGTTATCAGCATATTAGAGATACCATATTATTTTCAAGTAGACTTCTTTTTTGGTCCCACTGGGCATGCCAGAAATTGTTACACACTGAGTTTTGCACCTCTGTCTCAAGCTCTCGTAGTCTTGATAACTTAGCATAACTTGGGAATCATCTCAAGGTTGTGGGACCTTTGCTAACCGAGATGAAACCTCCAGCTTCTAGGTTGGTTCCTCTTCAATTATCACCTTAGCTTTCTCTTAAACAAGAAAGTAAATCTTTTGATGGAAAGGGTTAGAAGGAGTGCATGAAATGGAAATAACAGGAAAGCAAATTATACTACTAGGTGATGCACTAAAATTAGGGTTTAGATCTTAGTATAGAGGGATGGGATCAATGAAAAGCTCAGGTCTAGTAGGTCACAACTTACTGAATAGGCTTGCATAAGTGTTTCATAGGAGGGCCTAAACATTAGACACAACCTATGACCTGCAAGCAGACATTCTTTTCAGCAAAAGGGCACAGGAATGAGATAGAATGATAGGGGGCTGAAGAATACCCACAAACTCATTCAAATTAGATCATACATAGTAGTACACATATAAGATGAAAGTAAGAAGGATCAGGAACCCTAAGTTGCCATTACAAACATTCATAAACTTAAATCTAATAAGAGATCATGCAAACAAGGAAGCACAGGGACATGAAGGATTGTCACAAATTACCTCTGCAATATTTGTATTATCAATGGGAATTATAGAATGTGGGAAACTAGAGGGCAAGAAGAAATGCCACGGATAGCTTCCTAGAAAAGAGACTTTCCTTTTTTACAAAATTTGAATTCTAAGCACAAAAGCTCTCAAAAAATGTTGAATACATCACTCAACTACATGCAGGCAGGAGTCCAAAAACTAACTAGGGTTACAAGATTTACAGTTTAATAATAAACCCTAGGTCAAACAATTCTAATCATAAATACAATTCTACAAATATCTCAACCGATCAGCTATCTTGTTTACATGCCCATCCCTGTACTACATCACCTACAAATAAACAACCTGGATTCATCAATTTTCCTGCAACAAGCCTCACCATGAATGGTAATTGGTACCTCCTCAGGACAAGAAATGACCCCTGACAGCTAGCCGAACTACCTCATCATCTTCCCTTAACTTCGCATGTCCTAGCGACATAAATTCTTAGCTACCCGCTGTATGGTGAAAATGTGACCACACTTCTATGAATCATTACTTGCAAGGGAACTCAAGAATGAGGCCTCACAAATCGATCCATAGCTCCCTAGGCATGGAGTGCAAGGGTTTTAAGAATGCTCTCAGCTAGAGCTATTTAGCCAATAACCTTGCTAGTAAACCATGCAATGGGAGATTCAATGAAGACAAGGGCAAGAATGCCAATATCCCCAAGAATCAAATGAAATGCAATGCAATGCAAGCTAGCTAAGAATGAAGATGCAAGCTAAGCTATGGAAATGAAAGTACAATGCAAGCTAAGCTATGAAAATGAAAGATGCAAGAAATGAAATCTAACTATGAAGCAAGAAAGCCATGATGATGCAAGAATGAAGACAAGAAGATAGAGTGTTGATGAAGATCCAAGATGAATGCCAACAATGCTCAAAATCTTCAAACCCTAGATGCAAGAATATCTCCAAAAGCTCCAAGATGACCTAGAAAACCTGTAGCATAACAATAACATAAAAATTGTGTGTGCAAATGAGGAAGAGAGCTCTCCTTTTATAGGGAATGAAAAAGGAATGGGCCATGGAGATTAAGAGGCAAAAGATTTAATCAACGGTGGAGAAAAAAAGAAGCTTGATCCTTGTGCACAAATATCCTCCAATAAGAAAATTAGAAGCATTTACTTTATGTTGAGCATTTAATTTATGTCCATGTGAGACAAAAAGTACTTTTTCTTTTATTTTATTTTTATTTTTCTTTATAAATAAGAATTAAAAGCTTTATTTGTGCAACATAGGATAAGAGGAAAAGGTGGGCTTTTTATTTATTAAAAGGCGAGGAAATATTCCTTTTAAATAAATAAAAACTTAGGATAAAATGGTTAGCCCAGAGAAAATAATCGAATAAATGATAGCACAAGGATTTGATCAAGAATAAGCAATTTATGATTTAGCAAAAGGGGCTAATAGTCTAGGTGACCAGTTTTAGGTGCATACATTTTGCCCCTCTTTGACTAATGTGTGATCGATCTGGGAACACATGTAGTCAAAGAATAGATCAGCCAAGAAGGCAAGCAGACAACCAAGAAAGCAAGCAATAGTGATTTTGGCAGATGTGAGATCGATTTGGGATCACATGCAGTCAAAGAATAAAATAGCCAAGAAGGCAAGCAAGTAGCCAAGAAGGCAAGAAGATAGTGATCTGACTCCAAAGAATGAAGTACAGAGAGATAGGAAATCCTGCATGGTCAGCCTGGTAGCGACAGTACTGAACACTTAGGAAAGAGATAGCTAATAAGATATGATGTGTCTGCCCCCTCGGGATCGAAAGAGAAATCAAATAGAGGGAATGTAGAAGCAAGAGCAACATGATCAAATCACTAGAAATCATAATCGAAGATGAAAGATAATAGAATAACCATCAACCAATGAAGGGATGCCCCACACATGGGACACGGGGCACGAACCTATCAGTCCCTCAACCCGTAAACGCCATAGAGGGGGGAATTGGAACTTCGGATTTGAATGAAAGACTAGAAGGTTGAAAGAGATGGGGATGAAGAGGTTATGATGCCCCAGTGAAGATCAAAGGATCAGGCCTCAAAAGGTCAGCCAACTGTGTGGAAAAAGGAGAAAGGGTCAAGGTGAATGTGGATTTCGGTTTGGATCCCGAAATGAAGAGAAAATGATGTGAGATGAAAGACAAGAAAGTGAAAGACATGATCTGGAAGAAGTGAAAGGTGAGCGCAGCTGATTAACAAGTCCATGAAAAATGAAAGGAGAGCTCTCTCCATATGCAAGATGCAAAACTAAACTAACATGAACCTAAGAAATGCAAGCTACATGAAAAGTGGTTTACTTGCAAGGTTACAAAGCCAATAGACATCTAATATTCATCATCGAGCGTTATTGGTAGCGTCGCAAGATCATACAATACACACTAGAATAACTATGTGAATATGAATATGATCTTTATCAGATAGGAATGTGGAAATCTCACCTAGGCATTAAAGACATGTAGGTCAAGATGACTAGCACAGTGAGATTACCTAAGTTTAATATAGCAAGATTATACTCGCATCGAGACACAAGGAAAGTCAAGATGGCTACAAGTATGCACTTGCACAAAAATAGTCAAGGATAATACCCTGTCAATCCACAGTGTCAAGTAAGACCAGCATAAATGCTCATGACAGTTAGGATCAACAAAATATACCCACAAGCAGAAAAAGCAATAAAACATGTTCTCATACTCTCAGTCTTCTAGCTATGCATCATCGAAAACTTCTCAGGGAGAGACCACTCAGCAAAGAAATCATCATAGACAGCATGCAAAGAAATAAATTGAAACAAATCTCAGCAAGTCAAGTGCGTGTGTGTAGGTCATAGAGTCAAACTTTGAGTATTGCATCTGCAAATGAGAAATATCGCATCATACTAGACTACAGGTAGGACATCTGATAAGTGTTGAGAAACACTCGACGCAAGGGTAGTGTTGAAAAACACCATTGGGGTGGTGTTGAAAAACACCATTGGAACCAAGTTGCCCAAGAAACCCAGACGCACAAAGAGACCCAAGATAAGCTTAAAGCAACATATGCCCCCTAGACTAAGACAAGAATCAATTCCAGGCTAGGAGAGGCAAAGCGAAAAGTGGAGTGAAAGAGCGCCACGCAAGACTGATAGACATAGGTGTAGAGGGTCTCAAGCAGCGCCTGTTTCCAGGTTTTCACCACTTGATAGATTTTTTCAGGACTTTTTTTATAATTTTTTTGTATTTTTGCTACCAAGGCGCCTGTTTCCGGGTTTTCACCAAGGCACTTTTTCTATTTTTTTTTTAATTTTTTGAATTTTTTGATTTTTTTGGTGAGACATCAAAGTGCCTATTGCTAGGTTTTCACTAGGATGCTCATTTTTTCAGTACTTTATATGCTTTTTAGGTTTTTTTCAGCATCATATATGATTTTTTTTGTAATTTTTTCAGGATCATAAAGTATATACAAGGAATGCCCCAGATAGGAACAGGCATTAAAGATCTGCTTCCTTTGATGTAGAGAACTGATAGGCCCCAGGCCCAAATGCTACAACTGTGATGATAGGAGGGCTCAACCAGTTCGACCAATAATAACCAGCCCTAAGCAATGTCTGAGTTAGTGGAGGATCATTAGAATGTGATCCACATATGCCATCGTGGATTTCAGCTAGTACTTTTTCTGACTCCTCTATTTCTAGACACCTAAGGAGAGTTCCATCTAGACCCTTCCTATACAAGCCACCAGAGACAAAGGCAAAGTGTAAGGGATGGCGGAAAGAATGGCATGGAGGAGTATGAGGTGGAAGACATGGAAAGATGGTAGGATTGTAAGATTTGTGAGCAGGATAGCGTAATTCATCCACCAGGAACTTGAAGCGAGATTTATGCTTTTTCATTTGTAAGATGGATATCAAAGTAACCAAGGCATTAGTAACTCTTTTCTCAGCTTTAGGAATGGGCTGAAGTATAACAGTTATGAGATCATGCTTGAAGTAATGCACCATTTGTTTGTAGAGAATCAGCTTCTCATCTTTTATTTTGGAGTCATTGTTTTTGAGCAAATTTTTATCTTTACTTTTCTTAGGTTCGGATACCGCCACAAAGTGGTTTTCGCCATCTGACCATTGCTCTTTTCTTTTGACTTGATGACTGTGATGCTTGATTTCTGATTCAATCTTTTTTGTTGCTAGTTCGCTGGTGGAAGAAGTAACAGGTGTTGATGCGAGATGAAATGGAGTGACTGGTTCAATAGCATTTATGTGAGGGATGTCATCTCTGGTAACAAGAGAGGTTGAGCCTATAGGGTAGGCTCCAAAAGTAGCTAGATCTAGATTCATCATAGGAGGACCAACGTAGTCCACTAAGGCAATACGGGGAACAAACTCATCAGATCCAACACAAGACTCATCAACTACGTCGGGTGGGTTATGAGAAATATGAACTACATCAACATCCATATCTGTCATCGAAGAATCTTCTGGAAGAGGCTTAATATGCTGAGAAGTAGAAACACTCATGTCGTTATGTGATAGATCACCTCTTTGTAGCAGTCGCTCAATGTTGTGACGTTGTCTATCATAGTGCAATGATTCTTTAGGAACATAGGTTCTAGACATAGAAGACTTAGCAATATCATCAGTAGGCATACATGCTTCCCCCCAAAGAAGTGAAGTAGAAGGAAGATCATCTCCCATGTGAGCCATAGTGTGTAGTGGTGACTCATCTGTATCTGTGTCTAAATTACTGAGCATGGGAGTATTTCTGGAATCTTCTCTATAGATCCATTCTTGAATAGCTTGTTCTTCTCTTTCTTCTTCTAAAGGAATGGATGAAGGAATGAAACTATCAAAGATCACCATAGCAGAAGTGGAAGGCTTCATTGTATCAGAAGGTTTCCCATATGACCTAGGAGAAACAGGTATAGAAGCAAATGAATCTAGCGTATATTCACCCATACCAAGGCTCATCATCTTAAGTGATTTCTCAGCAGCAACTAGAGACGTACTAGGATCAACAGAAGGTTCATTATGAGGAACAAATTTTTCAGCAGCAGCCAGAGCATTAATAGCAATAGTATGGTCTCCAAGAATCACAACTTCAGTGCCATTGTATGGAAATTTGACGCACTGATGAAAAGTGGAAGGAACAGCCTGCATGTCATGGATCCAAGGATGACCCAAAAGAATGTTATATGCGAGTGGGATGTCCAGTACTTGGAAGCTAATATCTTTTGTGATAGGACCCACTCAGACAGGCAGTGTGACAAGACCTTTGGAAGATCTTTCCTCTTCATCGTAAGCTTTTATAGTAATCTTCTTCTTGGAATCCACAGCAAATTCTGACAAACCCAATTGTTGTATGACATTGAAAGAAACAATATTTAACCCTGCAGCATTGTCTATCAGGACTCGGTGGACTCGGGTGTTGTAGACTAGAACTTCAATGTGTAAAGCCAAATTATGAGGGTGAGCAATACATATGTCATCTTCTATAGAAAAGGAGAGAGATATTGGAGATGAAATGTGGTTGACCATAGCCTGAAATTGATCTGGATCAATGTCTTTGGGGACATGTGCTGTATGCAAAGCTTTCTCAAGGATTTCTCTATGCGAAGGGGATAACTGAAGCAACTAAAAAATGGATATTTGGGCTGGCATCTTTTGCAAATGTTGGACAAGATCATAGCTAGGGGTGGCTGAAGGAGCCGCTTGTTTGGAAGGAAAAGCCTGCTTGGGATCTTGCGCAGTTTTAAGGACAATCTTGGCTTGCCCCCTAGTAACAGCATTCAGTGTCTCACTTTGGGAAGATGAACTACCACGTGTTTGCAAGACCAATTTTGGCTTACCATGATTGGCTTTATTATCATCTTGAGATCTTACCATAAGAACACTCTCAACGGGCTCTACCATGTTGATCACAGGTGTATTAGAAGGATACGTGTAATTGATCTTAGCATCATGATTCTTCTTATGTGCTTGAGAGGTTTCCCCCTTATCATGCTTAGGTAGAGGATCTTTGAAAGCTGTGTGATCAGAATTTCTAGTTAAGCCATCAGTGGAGATTGTGCCATTCTCAATAAGATCCTGAATATCATCCTTAAGCCTAAAACAATTGTCTGTCGAATGTCCCTTGTTTCTGTGATAATGACAATAAGAATCCTCCCGCCACCAATCAGGCTTATCTAGTGGATCCCAGTTACCAGGTTTATCAGGAAGTGTAAGATATCCATTATCAACCAAAGTCTTAAGGATCACATCATAAGGTTCTGCCAATTTGGTATAGACTCACTTTCGAAATGACTTCTTAGGCTTATCTGCATACTGAGGTTTAGGAGCACTGCGAGTATTGGCAGCTTCTTGTTGTTTTGTTGCATAGATAGCATTGGAGAGATTGAAAGCAGGCTCTTTAACTTTAGGAGCGTCAACAACCCCATCATTAACAACATACTTGTTCTTATTCCAAGGTTTGTTCTTGTCTTTGCCATTGCCTTTAACATCTTTATTAATAACAATATCCCCTTTTCTTATAGCTACATCCTCAATTCGATATGCACTTTCAACCATGTCATTGAAAGAAGGGAATAGTTGTTTCCTTAGATCATAATATAGCTCAGGCACCAGAGTGTTGACAAAAATGTCAATCTTTTCTCTCTCGGGTAGCTGATGAGGATATCAAGAATACAATGACCTCCAACGTTGTAAGTAAGTTACAAATGGCTCACCTTGATGTTGTCTTAGATTACCAAGATCTATCACGGGGACAGGTTGTTGGATGTTGTATGAATAGTGTTGTGTGAAGTGCATAGCTAACTCATCAAAAGTCTTCAAAGGAGGTGTCAACTTTGCAAACCATTCTAAAGCTTGTCCTCTTAAGCTTCGAGGGAATAATCATAGAAGATATGTGTCTTCATGAAGAAAGTCCATACTAAGAGCATAAAAGTGACGTACATGATCATGGGGATCACCATTTCCATCATACTTGTCATATTTGGGAACCTCAATATCCCTAGGAAATGGGACCATGTATAGATTTTTATCAAAAGGAAGAGCACAAATTGATTCTACAAAAGAGACCTTTGGAGGCTCTCTTTCTATTGCCATTTGGGTAAGGCGTTGATTTGTCCGACGCAGTTCTTCCTGAAGGACTTCCAATTCAGTTGGTACTCTTTGTTGGACAATTTGTCTAACATCATAGCCAGGAGGAAGCTTGTATCCTCTAGAAGTCATATATTGAAAATATTGATCGCCATTATGCTTTAAAAGCTTATACATCATTCGTTGGGAGACCACATCTTGTTCAAATCTCATAAGATCCTCACTATAAATCTCATCATCTTCCTCTGCCTCATGTTGAGAGGGAGGAGGTCTAGGAGGTGAAGAAGGCACACCAAAAGTAGGTCTTAGAGGAGATCTTGGTGGCGTGTTGTTGCCATTGTTTCCATTGGTAAAAAGAAGTCTATGCTCATGATTACTAGTCTCAGGTTGCTCATGAAATGTCCCTCTATAAGCCATGCGCCTAGTAGCATCCATTCTTTGTTGATTGTGTTCTTTGTCTAAGCGTGCTTGGTTATCCTTGTGCTTAAAGTGTGCTTGCAACTGTTGAAATTTTTCTTGTTCAGTCAAAGTGAGTGAGACACTGTCTGTGTTTTTGGGGGTCTTGAATGCAGAAAAGAGGAAACCTCCTTTGTACCACGGAGTAGCCTTAGAATCCTTAGATTGGTCAGAACTAGAACTGTCATTGCTAGCGGGCGCTCGTGAGTGTCTAGTTGGAGAAGGTAACTGTGTATAATTAAATGGAGGGTGATTCTCCTGCTCAAATTGAGATCGAGTTGTAACCGGCATGAAAAGAGATGTTGGTTGACTAATAGAATGAGACAAAGTTTCTCAGATATGAGATAAGCAAAGCTAATAAAGATCACTTGTCAAAGTAGAACAATAGAGAGATGGCTCGTCAAAAGTGCTCAAGCACTTACAGCAATCAATTGACTAAAGCCAAGCAGCGAGCAAGAAGCTCAATAAGCAAGTAGCTAGACAGGTAACTGTGATGTGACAAGTGATCAAGAGTAGCATTTGTTAAGCTCAAATCCAATAATTTTAGCTCATTTGTTTCAGTCTAGAACAAATCTAAGCATGTAGATAACAAACTAGCTTCAGATAAGAATAGAAAGGGACACTCTACGACAGGTTAAAATGCAAGTTTAGCAGCTCTGAATTGCAACAATGATAGGACAACAGAAATGACCCAAGCGATAGTTCTCAGGCAAACAAGGTGATACTTCACCTTAAGCCAGATGATAGTTTCCAGTAAGTGGGGTGACACTTTTGCAGAGTCGTACGACTCTATGACCAACGAACATAAAAATATCAGTTTGAAGTGTTTTAAAAGATCAAGTAAGTATATCAACAGATTTTTATCATGGATCAAGCACATAAGACAGCAATCAAGGAGTTCAAGCAAGCAGTTGTCTTCAAACAATGAGCAAGGGGCAAAGCAACCTTGCACATGAACAAGAATAGTGACTTAGTATTTCTACTCCTTAAAGATTCTACTTGTGTATGTTCTTCAAATGTTTTAGCAGGCACATAGAACACAACAACACCTTAGCAAGCTATCTACAAGGATACACATGGCTTTCTAAGAGGATTCCTCGATATACACAAGGTACGTGAGGCCCAAATCTGTAGATGAGAAGAATCCAAAATCACACAGCCGGGGGGAGACAGTAACCCAAATCTCCTCCTTCACTTCTCAAAGGTATAAAGTTCTTTGAGGCTTAGCCAAGAGTGATATCAAACTCAATTCCCAAGAGAGGTGTCTTTCGATTCACCTCCCGCTATTTATACTCTGCCAGAACACAGGAGTTAAGGTCGTCCCTTGAGGTGGTGTGTCCCCAAGCAGGCTTTCTAGAAATAACAACTAAGTAATTCACTATCAAAAGTATTTAGAGCACTAGAGGTGGTACATTTAACCCTTCAAATAAGCATGAAATGAGTCCAAAAAAGTGGAACATTTAACTCCTCACACAAACTCAAAGTGAGTCCACACCTTAGAAAACAAGTGAGTTCCAAAAAGCACAAAAGGGTTGCCAAGTGGAGCACTTAACGCTTCTTTCCTGTTGACCCCTCCCCTTTAATATGGTGCTGGGATTGCAACCACAGGGAAGAAACGAGGGGCCGGTGGATTAGCGAGTCCAATAACCCAAGATAGCAATCTAGATCAATCACAAGTACTCTAAAGTTGCTTATCAATACTACTCACAAATGAAAAAGGGGTGTACCAATGGAATATTTAACTTTCCAAGCAAACATAGAGTGAGTCCACAAGGTGGTGCATTTAACTCTCTATGTAAACAAGGAATGAATCCATGCCCCTAATCACTCAATGAGATATTTGATATTGGAACCAAGAATTACTTAAGGTTTAAACACAAGCATTCACTTACACAAACTTGTATGAAAGCAAATCTATGTTCATTCATTTCCCATTAAGAGCATCAATTGAAATGTGTTCTATGAAAGCATGTAAACACTCAAGCCAAACACATGAGAGGTTCAATTTTAATCCCAAAATCCAAATGTTGTAGAGATATAACAAACTACCTCAAGTCCAATGCAACGTGCTTAGTAGATTTTAAGCATTTTCCATGAAAGCAAGAGCACCTTCAAATGAACAAGACAAGAGAACAAGCAAACAAGATATGCAATATATATCCAATTTATGCAAACCCTAAGGTTAGATCTGAAAATCAATTGTTAGGAGCAATGATAACCAGCAAATAATCCAAATGATAACTCATATCATGCAATGAACAATGAAAAATAAGTGCATACCCATCACAAAATTTTATTTTTTTTGCATTTGACCTAGTCAACAAGATCTAATTTTTACCACATGAATTCAGACCCTAAACTCAAAATGCAGAAAAGAGACCTCTATCAAAAAATAGAGAGCTTTCGAAAAATATAAAAATTTTAGAAAAATCTCTTCATTTGTGCCCTAGAGAGCCATTTTACCAAAACAGACCAGATTTTATAAATCAACCAAATGAGCTATGATATGATTTCTAAATTAAAAACACAGTGAATGGACCCCCTGTAGAATTTGAAGACCTTTCCAGAAATATAAAAATTTCTGAAATATATGCTGATTTGCGCCAAAAATTGATTTTTTATGAAAAATAAAGAAAAAATCATAAAAAATACAAATTAGCTCCAAAAATTCTGAATTTTTTTTGGAGCTTCTCTGATATGTCGCCAACTGAAAAAAAAATATTTCAGACAAGAACACCAAGCCGTTTGGGAGATATGGTCAAATCTTTCAAATCTAAGGTTTTTTTCATCTCCAAACAAATCTGCACAAGGGTTAGCTCCAAAATAATCAAAACCAGCATGCAAGAGGTGGGTTGCCCCACGGTGGGTGCCAAAAATGTATGGTGAAAATGTGACCACACTTCTATGAATCATTACATGCAAGGGAACTCAAGAATGAGGCCTCACAAATCGATCCATAGCTCCCTAGGCATGGAGTGCAAGGGTTTTAAGAATGTTCTCAGCTAGAGCTATTTAGCCAATAACCTTGCTAGTAAACCATGCAATGGGAGATTCAATGAAGACAAGGGCAAGAATGCCAATATCCCCAAGAATCAAATGAAATGCAATGCAATGCAAGCTAGCTAAGAATGAAGATGCAAGCTAAGCTATGGAAATAAAAGTACAATGCAAGCTAAGCTATGAAAATGAAAGATGCAAGAAATGAAATCTAACTATGAAGCAAGAAAGCCATGATGATGTAAGAATGAAGACAAGAAGATAGAGTGTTGATGAAGATCCAAGATGAATGCCAACAATGCTCCAAATCTTCAAACCCTAGATGCAAGAATATCTCCAAAAGCTCGAAGATGACCTAGAAAACCTGTAGCATAACAATAACATAAAAATTGTGTGTGCAAATGAGGAAGAGAGCTCTCCTTTTATAGGGATTGAAAAAGGAATGGGCCATGGAGATTAAGAGGCAAAAGATTTAATCAACGGTGGAGAAAAAAAGAAGCTTGATCCTTGTGCACAAATATCCTCCAATAAGAAAATTAGAAGCATTTACTTTATGTTGAGCATTTAATTTATGTCCATGTGAGACAAAAAGTACTTTTTCTTTTATTTTATTTTTATTTTTCTTTATAAATAAGAATTAAATGCTTTATTTGTGCAACATAGGATAAGAGGAAAAGGTGGGCTTTTTATTTATTAAAAGGGGAGGAAATATTCCTTTTAAATAAATAAAAACTTAGGATAAAATGGTTAGCCCATAGAAAATAATCGAATAAATGATAGCACAAGGATTTGATCAAGAATAAGCAATTTATGATTTAGCAAAAGGGGCTAATAGTCTAGGTGACCATTTTTAGGTGTATACACCCACCACTCGCAACCATCCCCCGCAGAAGAAATCCCACGAAAAAATTTCTCCGCCTTGAAAAAACACTGGTCGCATGATCACAGGAGCTCAAAATCCTTCATGTGATCATGCGACAAGCCTCTTAGAATCTGTCACCACTACGTAAGACACCTACAAATTAAACACTAGCAAAACTCAGGCTCGGGATCTATTTGCAATCTTAACCCTGGTTTCACCTAGCGACCACGCGAAACCTCTAACTGCGCAACCGTGAAAGATGGCCGCACTGCTTAAAAATGTCACTGGTCACATGATCGCATGAGCTCAAAAAGCTACATGCGATCATGCGACAAGCCCCTTAGAACCTATCTCTGCTTCACACACATAAATCGGATCCAACATTGGTGAAAACCCCTGCAGAAGACTTCAAATTCGGGCCCCAACGGTTACCAGTTCTTCATTTAAAACTCAGCCGTTGATCACATTTTTTCCAGCAAATCGGATGATCTGGCTCATCCCTAAAATAGTTGCAAGCCCCTATGAAAGGTCAAAGTCCACATCGCTAGTCAAGAGCCAATCAGAAGTGAGCATACTGACATGTCAGCACATTCGGACCCACCGCGAGCCTTACTGCAAACTTAACACTAAGTTAACCCTAGGTTCATTTTCCCTCTTAGTTGCCAAGTCTCTTAACCTTTTGCTTAACCCTAGTTTCATCCAATGACCATGCGAAACCCTTTATCTGTGCAATTGGGCACTTGCTTAACCAACCCCAGGCCCTCCATAAACTAAGATTCCAATCGGCTGGTGGGTGCAAGATCTCATGGGGTTGGAAGATCCCATGAGATCTTACAACCACCATAGATCTCTTTCCACCGCCACCAAACTGCAACCCGGACCCATAGACCGCTGCATCGGATGGTTGTCGCATGATCACATGGGGTCAAAAGATCCCATGTGAACATGTGACCACCGTAGATCTTTACCGCACTTGCATCTTGGGCCCACAGGAAAACCTTATCACCAACTGACCAATGAAATGTAGGCATGTCACCAAACTGTAGGCCCCTATCGGCATGGCTAACAGTTTGTTGCATGTTCGCATAGCCTAAAAAGGGGCTATCCGATCATGCGATAGACTGCTAGCATTCTTCAAAAAAACCACTATAGATTCTAATAAGATAGTTGTCGCATGATTGCATGGGGTTGGAAGATCCCATGCGAACATGCAACCATCATCAGATCTTCTGCACTGGCAACGGTTATGAGGAACTGGGACCCACCTAGTCGGAGATGCATGCTTATGAAATGAATGCCGCTAGAGGAAGAAGTGTGAAGCACAGGAGTCAAAAACATAGAGGGTTTTCGGAGTGAAGGTCGAAAACACACTAAGCTTTCAAACCAAAAGGTAGAAAACATAGAGGGTTTTCGACACTTTGAACAATTTTTCCTGGAACACAGTCGCAGTAGCACACAAACAATTCCTACAACATTAAAACTTAAATAACTTCCTAGGTATTGTGATTTAAGTGATGCGATCTGAACTGGGGCATGGTGACACATTGAAGAACATGGGGTTCAGATCACAAAGCATGAAACATTTTGGATCTATTTCACAAGCTAAAATGAGTTGCAGAAAGGACTTAATCATTCACAGAGGCTAGAGGACATATCATACGGCTATGAAAAATTTCAGGAGTGCCTGGCAAGATAGAAACAGAGACCTGGGAAAGAGCTTGGCCAAATTGTATAAAATAGGCAATTTTGGGCAACAGTTCCTATGACCCATTCGAACACATTTGAAACCTCAAGTGTGTTTGAAGGGGTTGTAGCACCCCTTAGGACACCATTGAGGGTTCCAATGTGTTGAAAGGGTTCATGGGGACTTCCTAGGGGTCCTAGTATGCCTTATCACGTGTTAGGACCCCTAGGAAGTCCCCATGACCCCTTTTGACATATTGGAACCCTCAAGTATTTCCTAAGGGTTTCTATGAACCCTTTGAACACACTTGAGCATTCAAATGTTGCAAAAGGGGTCATGGGGACTTCCTAGGGGTCCGAGTACGACTTATCACATGTTAGGACCCCTAGGAAATCCCCATGACCCCTTTCGACACATTGGAACCCTCAAGTGTGTCCTAAGGGGTCCTACGACCCCTTCAGACACATTTGAACTCTCAAGTGTGTCTAAAGGGGTCTTAAATGTGTTTGTAGGGGTCGTAGGACCACTTCAAACACACTTGAGCATTCAAATGTGTCAAAAGGGGTCATGAGGACTTCCTAGGGGTCAAAATCTCTCTCTCTCTCTCTACATTAGTATATATATTATATACATTAGTATATATATTATACATTGGTATATATATTGTATAATACATTAGTATATATATTATATACATCAGTATATAATACATTAGTATATATATAATACATTATATATATACAATACATTAGTATATATAATACATTTTTAAACCTCTTTGTATATATAAAAGTTCAAATTTTTCATTTACTCCTGCCATTTTTTCATGTACCTAAAAATATCGGGTACCTAATTATGGACTTGTGTAACTTTGACCCAAATATTCCTTGTCCCCACATAGTAGAGAAGCATGGGATTTCATGCTTTTTTAATAGGTTGTAGAAAAAAAAAGTGACTTGGGCCCATTTTTTGTTTTTTGTCAACTTGTGGTCTCACCATGAGAAGCAGCAGTCATCGAAAGCATAAACAATAAAGATAATCAATCTTCAAATTTGGGGCTTTTAAGAACACCTAAATGGTTAATTGAAATTGAGGAGAACATTATGAATAATTGGGAAGGAAAGAGGTCACATAGAACTGTTAGGTTGTGGGATTCAAGACTTTATGATCAATATTTTGGAAACAAGACATTGGTTGAGCAATGTCAAATTTTTGTGTAGTTGTTAAAGATGCAAAAGATGAGACCCGTGCTTGTGAAGTTGAAGATTCGTGTGAACAAGAAAATGGAGAGAAATGTCATTGTTGTGAACAATCTTTTCAATGCTCTCAATAGCATTGGGAAGACTAGCAGAGAAAAAGACAAGAGAGTTGGTCGGAGAGTTATTACAACCTCCTTAGTAAGTCATCAATAGAGAAAGGCTCGTTTGATGAGACAAACTTGTGTTGACTTCAATATAGACCATAAAACTTTGGGTAGAGCACTTGAAAGAAGAGAAAGACTTAATGATCTGATATAAATTGATACATGGGCTTATGGTGGGAGACTTCCATGTTTAGATAAGAAGCTAACAGATGTTTTCAAGGATGAAATTCAACAATTTTGGGATGCTAACTCAAGAGTGTCACCAAATGTGAAGGATGTCTTGAAGTTGAGAGTTAACAATCAAGACTACACTCCACATCCTAAACAATATGTGGAGGTAAGTCAAACAATTTTGTATAAAAAAATTTGTGAGACACATCCAACATTGAAAATATGACAAAGGTCTTTTGAATCTGTGGAGCTAGTTTATTGTGTACCCCTTAAGATTTGGAATACATGTTGTTGCAAATATCATCTTGAGTTTTCAATGCATCATGAATTATTATAGTCCATTCATTCTACTTTTCATACTAATGAAATGCTAGAGGATTGTGGTGCGAGTGGTCTTCCCAAATCATCAAGAGACTTGCTAGATTAATTTTTATGTCATAGAGATGATGGTTGTTTATTTTATAAAAAAGATTGCTTAAATGCCAAGTGCTCAGAATGTGGTGGCTTGTCCAAGTTTAGGACATGTTTTCATGAGGGTTGGAACACAATTTTGGAAAGACACTCATTTAAAAAAAGGTATATGAAACAGTGAAATATACATTGAAGAGTGGAGGTGAAGGCTCTAGATGTGAGTTAGTTGCAAAAAAACACAATGTTGTTGATTTTATCTCAGATTTCAAAACAAATCTTTTTTACAAGTATGCAAGGCATAGTCACAGGTCTCAATGGTTGGAACAACAATTCATGACATGTAAGGACACTTTCCCCACTGGAACTATTATATCCGTTGTAGACTTTGTGGAGAACTATACATTGCAGCCCCAAAATGAGACTCAAGCTCAATATTACAATTCCATTCGGGTTGCTATTTTTTTACACATCATATATAGAGATTCCCCTAGTAGCACAAAAGATGAGTGAAAGATAATAAGAGAGTACCATTTTTATATGAGAAATGATAGGTCTCACTCTCATGAGTTTGTTCAACATTATTTCTAGAACTATTTTGACTTCTTGCAAGAAAATGGTATTGCTATGGATAGGCATCTCATTTGGTCGAATAATTGTACCAGTCAATTTAAGAATGCCAGAATGTTTTTTGGTTGTGTAGAATACATGTGGAGAGAGGTGTACCTCATATTTGGATTTTTTTTCAGTCAGGGCATGGGAAAGCAAAGCATGATGGAGCAAGTGCAGATGTGAAGAGAGCTATAGTTAAGGAGCAATTGAGGATTTTAGGTGTTGTACTTCTTGATGCTCATTCTATTATTCATTGGTGTACTTTAGCATTGTCACATGGGGGACTCTTGATTCTACAGTGCATAGATTCATTTGGTTAGTTGAGGAGGGAACTATAGGAGATAGATTGGATTGTCAAACAGTGAAAGAAACTTAAAAAATGCATTCATTATGAAGCTCCAATAGTAGTACATGGACCATTTGGACATGAGAGTTGACTTTTTTTTGCCCCATGTGTTTTCAGTATGATTGGGATCATTATGAGTCAAGTGAGTGGGTGGATACATGGGTTCCAAATTATTTAACTCCTTTATCTTTGACACTCTCTATAAGAAATGATGACATGGACACTTTAGTTGAGTATGACCATCTTTCATATCTTTCATAGCTAGGAGATGTTTTTACATTGGTTGCACCGTAGGGGAATGATGAGAGGTCAGATTATTGGTTAGCACATTGTGTACAAGGTAAACAAAATCTTGTACAACTGATGATAGATGGTGATGGGTTCACATATCCTATCGGTTCAGTTGTTGCTACAGGAACATGGCTACAAACATACATGATTAGAAAGAATGGAATTCCTGCATTTGAAGACTATTCAAAGCACAAAACTATTCTCATGTATTCACACCTTGTTATAGCAAAAAATTTCAGGTTGTCAAAGCATCAAGGAAGACCAAAGACAAAAGAACTTTGGACTATTAGTACTGGTGATCATTTCAAAGCACTATTGGAGACCCTAAAGAAAAGAGATGACCCTTCAAGAACACTTCACTAGGTAATAAGTTAACTTAGTGCAATGTTTTCTAAGTTCGTTAAGCTTAATTTCAATACATTAATTTCACCTTTCTTAGATTGTATTTTGAGTCAATAAACCTAGTTTTTTATGTGGATTGTAACTTGTGTAGGAGCACCTATGAAGACACCTACAGTCACCATGGATCCAATCAGAGATAGAAGGACAAAAGGATCCTTAATGGTTAATTGAGATCTTCTAAAACCTATAATGGCAATTTTTAACAATCAATTTGATTTAAAAGTTAAATTTCGTAGAATTCTTGATAAGGACTTATGACCAAAATCATGTATGGGTGGCCAATAGTGCCAACAAGGGATCTAAGTATGCATTTTCTCAGAAAAAGGCAATGAAAACATAATTTTTTATTATTTACTTATGTCATTTGTATGGTTTGAATTCTTACATGTGTGATTGTTGTTTCTAATGCTTTAAGGATATTATTTTTTATCATTTCAAACAATCTTTGATGCTTTGAAAGTTTATTTGAATCGGATGGATACATAGATGATAGATGTAAATGATTCATTGCACAGTGAGGGTTAGTTGAAAGTAGCACCGCAGTGTATCCTTCCAACCGTCTATCCTAGGATTGAACCATCTACTCCATCGGCTTTGGTTGGCCAAGTAAACACTAATGACAACCCTATTCTACCCATAAACTCACTAGAACGCTTGCAACCACGCTCGACCCAAGTGACCCCAAGGTGTACTAAGCATGGTAGGGCAGTGATCTCTTGAGGCTTGTATCTCGAACCTCGTGAGAGGTATCAAAAAACCATTAGGGGCTATACGATCATGTTTCTGAGGTCTAGAATAACCTCTCTCCATTTTGGGTGATTCAACTTCGTTTGAATTTGGCAAGGTGATCTCAATAGATGCCAAAACTTGCAGTGAGGGTCAATTGAAAGTAGCTCTAAAGTGTATCTTTCAAACCGTCCATCCTAGCATCGAACCATTTTCTCCATCAGCTCTGATTAGCCAGGTAAACATGAGTGACAACCCCATTTCACCCATGGAGTCACTGGAATGCTCGCAACCACGCTTGACCCAAGTGACCCCAAGGTGCACTAAGTATGGTTGGGTAGTGATCTTCTGAGGCTCATATCTCAGACCTCATGAGAGGTATCAACAAACCCTTAGGGGTTACGAGATTGTGTTTCCAGGTTCTACAATAACCTCTCTCAATTTTGGGCAATTTGACTTCGTTTGAATTTGGCAAGGCAATCTTAGTTGATGCCAAAACTTGCAATGAGGGTCAGTTGAAAGTAGCTCTCTAGTGTATCTTTCAAACCATCTATCCTATCAAACCATTAGCTCCATTGGCTCCATTTGGCCAGGTAAATTCTAGTGACAACCATGTTCCACCCACGGAGTCATTGGAACGCTCGCACCACACTCGACCCAAGTGACCCCAAGGTGCACTAAGCGTGACTGGGAAGTGATCTTCCAAGGCTCATATCTTAGACCTCGTGAGAGGTATAGACAAACAATTAGGGGATACATGATCATGTTTTTGAGGTCTACAATAACCTCCCTTGGTTTTGGGTGATTCAACTTCATTTGAATTTGGTAAGGTGATCTCAGTCGATGCCAAAACTTATAGTGAGGGTTAGTTAAAAGTATCTTTGAAGTGTATCTTTCAAACCGTTCATCTTGGCATCGAACCATCTACTCCATCAGCTCAGGTTGGCTAGGTAAATGCTAGTGACAACCTTGTTCTACCCACAGAATCACTGGAACGTTCGCAACCATGCTCGACCCAAGTGACCCCAAGGTGCACTAAACACGATTGGGAAGTGATCTTCTAAGGCTCATCTCTTAGACCTCATGAAAGGTATCGACAAACCAAAATGTGATATAGGATCATGATTCTAAGGTCTACAATAACCTCTCTCATTTTTGGGCAATTTGACTTTGTTTGCATTTGGCAAGGCGATCTCAGTCGATGCCAAAACTTGTAGTGAGGGTCGGTTAAAAGTAGCTCTGAAGTGTATCTTTCAAACTGTCTGTCCTGGCATCAAACCGTCTACTCCATCAGCTCCAATTGGTCAGGTAAATTCTAGTGACAACCCCATTCCACCCACAGAGTCACTGGAATGCTCCCGACAATGCTTGACCCAAGTGACCCCAAAGTGCACTAAGCACAATTGGGCAGTTATCTTTTGAGGTTCATATCTCAGACCTCATGAGAGGTATCAAAAAACTATTAGGGGCTACGGGATCATGTTTCCAAGGTCTACAATAACCTCTCTCATTTTTGGGGGATTCGACTTTGTTTGAATTTGGCAAGGCGATCTCAGTCGATGCCAAAACTTACAGTGAGGGTCAGTTGAAAGTAGCTCTGTAGTGTATTTTTTAAACCGTCTATCCTGGTATCAAATGGTCTACTCCATCATCTTTGGTTGGCCAGGTAAATGCTAGTGACAATCCCATTCTACCCACAGAGTCACTGGAATGATCGCACCATGCTCGACCCAAGTGACCCCAAGGTGCACTAAGCAAGATTGGCTAGTGATCTTCTGATGCTCGTATCTCAGACCTCGTGAGAGGTATGAACAAACCATTAGGGGCTATGAGATCATGATTTCAAGGTCTACAATAATCTCTCTTAGTTTTGGGTGATTCGACTTCGTTTGCATTTGGCAAGGCGATCTAAATTGATGTCAAAACTTGCAGTGAGGGTGAGTTGAAAGTAGCTCTGCAGTGTATCTTTCAAACTGTCCATCCTAGCATCGAATCATCTGCTCCATCAGTTTTTGTTGGCTGAGTAAACACTAGTGACAACCCCATTCTGCCCACGGAATCACTGGAATGCTCGCGACCACGCTTGACCCAAGTGGCCCCAAGGTGCACTAAGCATGATTCGGTAGCGATCTTTTGAGACTCGTATCACAGACCTCGTGAGAGGTATTGACAAATCGTTAGGGGCTACAAGATTGTGTTTTCAAGCTCTACAATATCCTCTCATTTTTGGGTGATTCAACTTCATTTGCATTTGGCAAGGCGATCTCATTCGATGCCAAAACTTGCACTGAGAGTCAGTTGAACGTAGCTCCACAGTGTATCTTTCAAACTATCTATCCCGACATTGAACCGTCTGCTCCATCAACTATGGTTGGTTGGATTAACATCAATGACAACCCCATTCCACCGACAAATTCACTGGAATGCTCACGACCACGTTCGACCCAAGTGACCCAAGGTATGTGATTGAGGACAACAAATCCATTTCATCTATTAATTTATTACACCTGCATAAATTATTACATCTGGGTAATTTATTATACCTATTATAAAAAATTCAAACAAATTGACATATAACTTCGACAAGATATAATTTAAATCATAATGATAATCATAGTCAAGATATAACTTCACCATTCAATTCCATAAACATGAATAATAAATATGTATACAAAAAATGATGCAAATATATCATAAAAATGAACATGTTCTATATATAGAAAGTATCAAATGTATCAAAAGTATCTCCATATAGATATATAGATAATTAATAATTCAAACACTAATTTAATTAAAATTATAACTGAACAAAAACATATGTACCTGGCCTCTCGGTCACCTACCATGACCAAGTGTCCTAACATAAGTCTTTGGTAGCAAAGGGACAATGCCACCATAACCAACTCCGACCTGTAAGTATATATTTGCAATAATGAGATTAGTAGAGTGATGCAACATAGAGTAATAAATCTACAAAATAGGATGATATCATAATAAAATTACAAATTTATTGAACTAAAATTAAAACTTACATCCCCTGAGCCCTCCTCTGGAATAGTGGGTTGGGTCAACAAAGATATGAAAGATTCTCGTAGGCCCTCCCTCACACTGGGAGTAACCTATGAGAGTAAAAAGATTGTCAATTATATATAAATGTACTTCATCATAACAACCATGGTTACAAAATCAAAATAACAATATGTAAAACTCTACATACAATCAAGCTATCACTCTGAATCGAGATGCTTGTCAGCCTAGACTCCTGAACTTGTGTCGAGACATCATCAAGAGCCACACCCTATACAATAAAGTACAAGTAAAATATTTATTACTACACACAAGTGGCATACATATGCATGCATAATTAATCTTAAATAATTAATTACATTTCCATTGTTAGCACATGAAGAAGAAATCCCATTGTGCCCCCCACTGACATCAGCTGTAGCCTACAAGAGTACAATAAGATGACAATATATTAGTAAATGTATGAATTTTATTGCTCTAATTGATAGACATTTAAGCATGTATACCAAATGATATTAAAAAAACTAATGGGTACAAAAATTTTAATATATCGTATAGGTGTCAAGGCCAAATAAAATGGCCAAAAGTGTGGAGTCATGCACTTGTCTCAACTCCTCCTCTTCCATCGACTGAACATAAATGGAAAAATATATATACATAAGTGCATGCAATCATTAAAACTAATCTAAATAAATAAATTATTTTTAAATTAAACAAGTCATGTGACAAATTTATTCATAATGTTTAATTTTACCATATCAACAAGAGTCCATTGCTCTGTGTACCCCTCCTAAGCACTCTCATGAGATGTATGAGGTGTTGTAGCCTCTGCAGCTGTGTCTCCTATATCCTCCTCCTCAATAACATACTAATATGTATTAGCATCAGTAAGTGCTCCGAGGCACATATTCTTGTATATAATGCAAATATGGGGCACACATACATGTGAACTCCGGCCAGATGTCGATGTGCCAACATCATCCACACCTGGAGATAACAATGACCTAGTGTGTCTCATCAATTGATCACTCAACAAATGAATGGCCCTAATACTCTGTTAGGCAGCCTCCGCAATGCTATTGGGATGCTGCACTAGAGGAGGGTGTGTGACATCAGTGGGGGGGACAAAGGTAGTGGACATTTTGCGCTGGGCAAATGGCCTAGTCTAAGGAGCTCCTCTGCCTACGTCCATGTTGGGCCTCATGCTCCAGTAATTAACATTGTGACCAAGCACAAACTCAGCATACAATTTTTTTATGAAATAGAAAAGAAGCACCAAATTGGTATGGGGTGGTTTACAAAAAACCATCCACCAGTGATCCCAAAAGTGTGTGCACATTGTTTCATTTGTGCACCATTTTATTGATAATTTGGGCGTCAAGGTCAAGCCCATCATCAAATTGGGTGTGCATATCATCACACCAATGAAGAGCAGCATTATCTTGTTGCGTAAGGGTGTCAATGTTTTCAATAATGGTATTTAGGGTCGCAAGCATAGGAGCTAATGTAGGTATATTATGATACGTAGTTTTGAAGCCCCGTATAGTGTTCAAGTTGTCCTATATCAAATCTTCTAAAGATTGAGGGTTTTGAAGTGAATCTGGATTGTTTTGGGGATTGTTATTTGGTGGGGGGGGTGAGTTATTATCTTCATTGTTGTCAGCCATGCCTGATTAAATAATAAACAAATATAAATTTCAAATTGATTTCATATATTATTAAAAAAATCAATACAAAACCCTATTTTAATTGAAAAAAGCTACATTTAACATGAAAATGAAAGAAATTAATGAAGATATAGCAAGAATTTACTTACCGGATCAACTGTAGAGTCAAATTTGTTGTTGGCACAATCAGGTACCTGAAAATATCCTGTATATGATATTTGGAGACATTTTCCAAACCCTAAATGTGAGGAGAAATGAGGAAAATGGCTCACGAGTTTTGATTTATGCCATAGGTTTCGGGTACTCAATTTTTTCAGGTACCTGATAAGGCTTGTGCTTTGGTGTCAGGTTTGCCCAGGTGTACTGACATCCAGGCCTACTAAAAAGTCAACATACATTTTCATGCACTTTGGCATGACTGAAAAGTGGATTTTTTTACATCGCTACTTTTTGGCCCCTCATGATCTTGCACATACCAGTTAGTACTTCTCCTTTGTTTGGTGCTATTGTGAAATAATTTGTTCTTCTTGCCCCCTACATCTAGCTATATTTTAATTGAGCTCTATCTCCAATATGTCTCCTCCTTAGCTGGAATGTCCTCAGAATCTCTAAGAAGTTGTTTTTCTTTGTTAAATAATTCCTCATTCATCCCAAATTTGATGAAATCCTCATTGAGTTCTAAAATGCTTTGTTCAATTTTAATTTTTGACATAAAGATGTTTTTGAAATGGACTCAATTCCATTCAATGAGGTTATGTTTGATGTTCTTCAAGTTAGCCAGAAAATAAAAAACTTTTGACCCTTTTACAGAGCCTCCCTTCCACCATTGATCAATCAATTTGTTGAAGTTATTGTCCTTCATCCACATATTTTTGAATTTGAAAGGACCGATCAAATGTTTATCTTCTCCCAATATATCAAACTAAATGGGATAATGGTTTGATACTGATGTAGGAGAGATTGAATCTTTGAAGTCAAATGGAAAGGTAGTCAAATCCCCTTTGAAAAAAAACTTGTCTAATTTCTCTAAAATGTTGTAGAAGCCCATTTTTTTGTTTGTGTTCCAGGTGAAAGCCCCATTCTCCATTTCAATCTCCATGAGATTCTCTTTTGAAACCTCATTCTAAAAGTTGATTTCGGACTGAGTTTCCCATTGAATGCCCCCCACCCCCCCGCCCAACCCCCCCCCCTCCCCCCGGCCTCTCTTGTCTGAAAGGTGAACAATCACAATGAAATCTCCCCCAATTATGAAATCGTTGTCTTTCTAGTGTCTAAATATTAGTTAATAATTTTTAAGTTCTTAATATTATATTTTTTTAATTATTTGTAATATATTTTTTTGTACAATTTTTATTTATATCAATTTTAATCAATTTAAAAATTAGTTTTCTTTTTATTTGATTATTTTTAAATTTTCGACATTTTTATTATGAATTATTTTAAAGTATTATTTTTATTAATATATAAATTTTAATAAATATCAATTAACTTCCTATTTTTTTATTTATTACATTATATTTTTGAGTTTTTATAATGATTTTACTTTTGATTTTAAGGTAAAAATTTAAATTTAAATTTAAATTTAAAAATATTTTTCATATAAATTATTTTTATTTTTAATATTTTTGTTTATGATTTTTGAGTTGGATGGAAGTTTGTACCATCTCATGCACTTAATCTTTTTTCATAAAATTGCACTTGTCATCTACCATGAAATTTCATATAGTGTCATACAATGCATTCACTTCACATCACATAATACAATGAAATTTATATTCTCCCATAAATTTCATTGTACTAAAGTCATCGATTTATATCAAGGATATTTATTAAAAACTTGACATGCATTCTTTATTCTTTCACATTTTATTACATGTCCACTAGAGCTGCCCCAATAATTAGCCAATTGTCTATTTTGTTTTAATATTTGATATGTGCTAAAGAAAATTATGTTTTTGTATTAAACAAAGCTAAAAGATTATAATGAAAGAATAGCAATCAGGATATAGGATTGCACAAAAAGATAATAAAAAGAACCTACAAATCACTTAACCAACCAAGTTTTACAACTAGCTAAACAAATTTCCATACATAGAAGCAAATACATAAAAACTTGAGAGGTATAAATAACTACATCTCATCCCATTACTACACAAAAACTGCAGACTACAAAAACAAAAAAAGAATATACAACCAGCTTGTCCAACTAGATCACAAACCATAGCAGAAAATACAAATTAAACTTGAAATTTAAAGAGATTTTGTACGTATTTGGAACATTTGATCTCTCCTGCTTGGTGTTGCAAAGAAGCGAGTGTAATGTCTATCCAAAATGTTAACATAGATCTGTTATATGCTACTATTGTGCTAGTTGTACTAGTGCTTTTTTTGAGTCCTACCAGCATGTGTTGAAGGTGCTACAAGGGAAGGAAATGGAGAAGTTTTCTTTTTAGAGACTAAGGTTGGGGTTCCAGGGTATTTCGTGTGAGGAAATGGCAGTGGACCTTCTTGAATAAGGTAATTGAAAAGAAGAGAGTGTAATGTGAGTAACAACCCCATTCCACCCATGGAGTCACTATAATGCTTGCAACCACGCTTGACCGAAGTGACCCAAGGTCCACTAAGCATGATTGGACAGTGATCTTCTGAGGCTCGTATCTAGGACTTCATGAGAGGTATTGACAAACCCTCAAGGGCTACGAGATTCTATTTCTGAGTTCTACAATAACCTCTCTCAATTTTGGGCGATTTGACTTCGTTTGAATTTGGCAAGGCAATCTTAGTCGATGCCAAAACTTGTAGTGAGGGTTAGTTGAAAGTAGCTCTGTAGTGTATCTTTCAAACCGTCTATCCTGGTAGCCAACCGTTAGCTCCATTGACTCCACTTGGCTAGTTAAACACCAGTGACAACCCCATTCTACCCACTGAGTCATTGTAATGCTCACACCACGCTCTACTCGAGTGACCCCAAGGTGCACTAAGCATGATTGGGAAGTGATCTTTCATGGCTCATATCTCAGACCTCGTGAGAGGTATCAAAAAACCATTAGGGTCTAAAGCATCATGTTTTTGAGGTCTACAATAACCTCTCTCAATTTTGGGTGATTTGACTTCATTTCAATTTGGCAAGGCGATCTCAGTCGATGCGAAAACTTATAGTGAGGGTCAATTGAAAGTAGCTTTGAAGTGTATCTTTCAAACCGTCCATCCTAGCATCAAACCATCTACTCCATCAGCTCGGGTTGGCCGGGTAAATGCTAGTGACAACCCTGTTCCACCCATAGAATCATTGGAATGCTCACAACCACACTCGACCCAAGTGACCCCAAGGTGCACTAAGCACGATTGGGAAGTGATCTTCTGAAGCTCATATCTCAGACCTTGTGAGAGGTATCGACAAACCATGAGGGGCTATGGGATCATGATTCTAAGGTCTACAATAACCTCTCTCAGTTTTGGTCGATTTGACTTTGTTTGCATTTGGCAAGGTGATCTCAATCGATGCCAAAACTTGTAGTGAGGGTCAGTTAAAAGTAGCTCTGAAGTGTATCTTTCAAACTATCTATCCTAGTATCAAACCATCTACTCCATCAATTTCAGTTGGTCGGGTAAATGCTAGTGACAACCCCATTCCACACATGGAGTCACTAGAATGCTCACGACCACGCTTGACACAAGTGACCCCAAGGTGCACTAAGCACGATTGGGTAGCAATCTTTCGAGACTCATATCTCAGACCTCATGAGAGGTATCAACAAATTGTTAGGGGCTACGAGATCATGTTTTTGAGGTCTACAATAACCTCTCTCAGTTTTGGACAATTCGACTTCATTTGAATTTGGCAAGGTGATCTGAGTTGATGCCAAAACTTGCAGTGAGGGTTAGTTGAAAGTAGCTCTCCAGTGTATCTTTTAAACCATCCATCCTAGCATCAAACCATCTACTCCATTAGCTTTGGTTGGCCAGGTAAACACTAGTGACAATCCTGTTCCACCAACGGAGTTACTAGACCGGTCGCACCATGCTCGACCCAAGTGACCGCAAGGTGCACTAAGCAAGATTGGGCAGCGATCTTCTAATGCTCGTATCTTGGACCTCGTGATAGGTATTGACAAACTATTAGGGGCTACAAAATTGTGATTCTGAGTTCTACAATAACATCTCTCGGTTTTGGGTGATTCGACTTCGTTTGCATTTGGCAAGGCAATCTCAATCGATGCCAAAACTTGTAGTGAGGGTCAATTGAAAGTAGCTCTGCAATGTATCTTTCAAACTATCCACCCTAGCATCGAATCATCTGCTCCATTGGCTCTGGTTGGCCAGGTAAACACCAGTGACAATCTCATTCTGCCCACAGAGTCACTGAAATGCTTGCAACCACACTTGACCCAAGTGACCCCAAGGTGCACTAAGCATGATTGGGCAGCGATCTTTCAAGGCTCGTATCTTAGACCTCATGAGAGGTATCGACAAACCGTTAGGGGCTACGGGATCATGTTTCTGAGGTTTTCAATATCTTCTCTTGGTTTTGGGCAATTTGACTTCGTTTTCATTTGGCAGGTGATCTCATTCGATGCGAAAACTTACAGTGATGGTCAGTTGAAAGTAGCTCCGTAGTGTGTCTTTCAAACTGTCTATCCTAGCATCAAACCATATGCTCCATCGGCTATGGCTGGCTGGATTAACACCAATGACAACCCCATTCCGTCCATAGAGCCAGTGGACCGCTCACGACCACACTCAACCCAAGTGACCCAAGGTATGTGACTGAGGACAACAAATCCATTACATCTATTAATTTATTAATTTATTACACCTGCATAAATTATTACATCTGGGTAATTTATTATACCTATTATAAAACATTCAAACAAATTGACATATAACTTCAACAAGATATAATTTAAATCATAATGATAATCATAGTCAAGATATAACTTCACCATTCAATTCCATAAACATGAATAATAAATATGTATACAAAAGATGACACAAATATAACATAAAAATGAACATGTTCTATATATAGAAAGTATCAAATGTATCAAAAGTATCTCCATATACAAATATGGCACATGCCATTTCAAACTGTCTACAAAATCAATGTTTCAAGGTGTACAATGTGGCATATATGCCATCTCAAAATGTGCCAATTGGCATCTCTAAATGACCACAAAACTAAAACTACATCCTATGCCATAGAGGGATCATCAAAATGTAGCATCTTTGAAGAAGTGTTTGGCCCTGATTGATCTTGCATCAAAAATGAGTTCAAACCCAAGTTAGATTGCTTAATTTATATGATTTGTATATGTGTATATATATATATATATATATATATATATATATATATATATATATATATATATATATATATATATATATATATATATATATATATATATATATATATATATATATATATATATATATATATATCATAATTCAAATGCTAATTTAATTAAAATTATAACTGAATACAAACATCTGTACCTAGCCTCTCGGTCGTCTACCATGACTAGGTGTCCTAACATAAGTCTTTGGTAGCGAAGGGACAATGCCACCATAACCAACTCCGACCTGTAAATATATATTTGCAATAATGAGCTTAGTAGAGTGGTGCAACATAGAGTAATAAATCTACAAAATAGGATGATAGCATAATAAAATTACAAATTGATTGAACTAAAATTAAAACTTACATCCGTTGAGCCCTCCTCTGGAATAGTGGGTTGGGTCAACAAAGATATGAAAGATTCTTGTGGGCCCTCCCTCACATTGGGAGTAACCTATGAGAGTAAAAAGATTGTCAATTATATATAAATGTACTTCATCATAACAACCTTGGTTACAAAATACAAATAACAATATGTAAAAGTCTACGTACAATCAAACTATCACTCCAAATCGAGATGCCTGTCAACCTAGACTCCCGAACCTATGTCAAGACATCATCAAGAGCCACACCCTATACAATAAAGTACAAGTAAAATATTTATTACTGCACACAAGTGGCATACATATGCATGCATAATTAATCTTAAATAATTAATTACCTTTCCTTTGTCGGCACATGAAGAAGTAATCCCCTTGTGCCCCCCACTAACATCAGCTGTAGCCTGCAAGAGTACAATAAGATGACAATATATTATTAAATGTATAAATTTTATTGCTCTAATTGATAGAGATTTAAGCATGTACACCAAATGATATAAAAAAAACTAATGGGTACATAATTTTTAATATATTGTATAGGTGTCAAGGCCAAATAAAATAGCCAAAAGTGTGGAGTCATCCACCTATCTCAACTCCTCCTCTTCCATTGACTTAACATAAATGGAAAAATTATATATACATAAGTGCATGCAATCATTAAAACTAATCTAAATAAATAAATTATTTTTAAATTCAATAAGTCATGTGACAAATTTATTTATAATGTTTACTCTTACTGTATGAACAAGAGTCCATGGCTTTGTGTACCCCTCCTAAGCACTCTCATGAGATGTAGATGCTCCATGAGGTGTTGTAGCCTCTGTAGCTATGTCTCCTATATCCTCCTCCTCAATAACATACTAATATGTATTAGCATCAATAAGCGGTCTGAGGCACATATTCTTGTATATAATGCAAATATGGGGCACACATACATGTGAACTCCGGCCAGATGTTGATGCACCAATATCATCCACACCTGCAAACAACAATGCCCTGGCCTATGTGATCAACTGATCACTCAACCAATGAATGGCCCTAATACTCTGTGAGGCAGCCTCTGCAATGATATCAGGATGCTGCACTGGAGGAGGGGGTGCGACATTAGTGTAGGGGGACAAAGGTAATGGCATTTTTGCACTGGGCAAATGGCCTAGTCTGAGGAGCTCCTCTACCTATGCCTATGTTGGGCCTCATGCTCCAATAATTAACATTGTGACCAAGCACAAACTCAGCATACAATTTTTTTATGAAATAGAAAGGGAGCTCAAAATTGCTATGGGGCAGTTTATCAAAAACCATCCACCAGCAATCCCAAAAGTGTGTGCGCATTGTTTCATTTGTGCACCATTTTATTGATAATTTGGGCGTCAAGGTCAAGCTCGTCATCAAATTGGGTGTGAATATCATCACGCCAATGAAGAGCAGCATTATGTTGTTGCGTAAGGGTGTCAATGTTTTCAATAATGGTATTTAGGGTCACTAATGTAGGTATATTCTGATACGTATTTTTGAAGCCCCGTATAGTGTTCAAGTTTTCCTGTATCAAATCTTCTAAAGATTGAGGGTTTTGAAGTGCTTCTGGATTGTTTTGGGCATCGTTATTTGGTGGGGGGGATTTATTATCTTCATTGTTGTCAGCCATGCCTAATTAAATAATAAACAAATATAAATTTCAAATTGATTTCATATATTATTAAAAAAATCAATACAAAACCCTATTTTAATTTAAAAAAACTACATTTAACATGAAAATGAAATAAATTAATCAAGATATAGCAAGAATTTACTTACCAGATCAACTGTGGAGTCAAATTTGTTGTTGGCACAATCAGGTACCCGAAAATATCCTGTATATGATATTTGGAGACATTTTCCAAACCCTAAATGTGAAGAGAAATGAGGAAAATGGCTCACGGATTTTGATTTATGCCACAAGTTTTGGGTACTCAATTTTTTCATGTAGCTGATAAGGCTTGTGCTTTGGTGTCAAGTTTACCCAGGTGTACTGACACCCAGGCCTACTAAAAAGTCAACATACATTTTCATGTGCTTTTGGACGACTGAAAAGTGGATTTTTTTACATCGCCACTTTTTGGCCCCTCATGATCTTACACATACCAGTTAGTACTTCTCCTTTGTTTGGTGCTATTGTGAAATAATTTGTTATTCTTGTCCCCTACATCTATCCATATTTTCCTTGATCTCTATCTCCAATATGTCTCCTCCTTAGCCAGAATGTCCTCAGGATCTCTGAGAAGTTGTTTTTCTTTGTTAAATAATTCCTCATTCATCCCAAATTTGATGACATCCTCATTGAGTTCTAAAATGCTTTGTTCAATTTTAATTTTTGACGTAAAGATGTTTTTGAAATGGACTCAATTCCATTCAATGAGGTTATGTTTGATGTTCTTCAAGTTAGCCAGAAAACAAAAAAAATTTTGACCCTTTTACAGAGCCTCCCTTCCACCATTGGTCAATCAATTTGTTGAAGTTATTGTCCTTCATCCACATATTTTGATTTTGAAATGACCGATTAGATGTTTATCTTCTCCCAATATATCCAACTGAATGGGATAATGGTTTGATCCTAATGTAGGAGAGATTGAATCTTTGAAGTCAAATGGAAAGGTAGTCAAATCCCCTTTGAAAAAAATCTTGTCTAATTTCTCTAAAATGTTGTTGAAGCCCATTTTTCTATTTGTGTTCTAGCTGAAAGCCCCATTCTCTATTTCAATCTCCATGAGATTCTCCTTTGAAATCTAATTCTAAAAGTTGATTTGGGGCTGAGTTTCCCTTTGAATGCGCCCCCCCCCCCCCCCCCCCCGTCTTGTCCCCCCCCTCCCTTCCCCCCTCTCTTGTCTGAAAGGTGAACAATCACAGTGAAATCTCCCCCAATTATGAAATCGTTGTCTTTCTAGTCTCTAAATATTAGTTAATAATTTTTAAGTTCTTAATATTATATTTTTTTAATTATTTGTAATATTGTTTGTAATATATTTTTTTGTACAATTTTTATTTATATCAATTTTAATCAATTTAAAAACTAGTTTTATTTTTATTTGATTATTTTTAAATTTTAGACATGTTTATTACGAATTATTTTAAAGTATTATTTTTATTAATATATAAATTTTAATAGTTTATTTTGCATTTAGCTATTTTTTAATCATAAATTTTAATAAATATCAATTAACTTCTTATTTTTTAATTTATTACATTTTATTTTTAAATTTTTATAATGATTTTACTTTTGATTTTAAGGTAAAAATTTAAATTTAAAAATATTTTTCATATAATTTATTTTTATTTTTAATATTTTTGTTTATGATTGTTGAGTTGGATGTAAGATTGTACCATCTCATGCACTCAATCTTTTTTCATAAAATTGCACTTGTTATCTACCATGAAATTTTATAGTGTCATACAATGCATTCACTTCACATCACATAATACAATGGAATTTATATTCTCCCATAATTTATTAAAAACTTGGCATGCATTCTTTATTCTTTCACATTTTGAATACATGTTCACTAGAGCTGCTCCAATAATTAGCCAATTGTCTATTTTGTTTTAATATTTGATATGTGCTAAAGAAAATTATGTTTTTATATTGAACAAAGCTAAAAGACTATAATGAAAGAATAGCAATTAGGATATAGGATTGCACAAAAAGATAATAAAAAGAACCTAGAAATCACTTAACCAACCAAGTTTTACAACTAGCTAAACAACTTTCCATATATAAAAGCAAATACATAAAAACTTGAGAGGTATAAATAACTACATCTCATCCCATTACTACACAAAAACTGCAGACGACAAAAACTAAAAAAGAATATACAGAAAATACCATAGCAGAAAATACAAATTAAACTTGAAATTTAAAGAGATTTTGTAAATATCTGGAACATTTGATCTCTCCTGCATGGTGTTGCAAAGAAGAGAGTGTAATGTCTATCCAAAATGTTAACACAGATCTGTTATATGCTACTGTTGTGCTAGTTGTACCAGTGCTTTTTTTGAGTCCTACCAGCATGTGTTGAAGGTGCTACAAAGGAAGGAAATGGAGAAGTTTTCTTTTTAGAGACTGAGGTTGGGGTTCCAGGGTATTTGGTGTGAGGCAGTGGCAGTGGACCACTGCCACTGCCACTGGTTAATTGAAAAGAAGAGAGTGTAATGTCTATCCAAAATGTTAATACAGATTTGAGAAGATCGTTGAATAAAGATTTAATTTGGATTCTAAGATTCGAACATGAATAACGATAGCTACAGTCTTTGATTTGCATTATATTTAAGAAAAGAAAACCAGAAGAAAGCGTTGCGTTTACTCCGCTTCTAACCGCACTCAATTTGTATAGAAAAGTAGCAAAATAGCTGTGTATATTAACAGATGAGACAATTTTAAAAAGCAAACCAGAAAAAAAAAGCATAGCTGTTACCCAACGACATTCAAATTATATTCCTCCTCATATTCACATCTGCTTTCTGCGTGTTGTAAACTTATTTCTCTCTGTTTTTTTGGGGAAGGGCACCCCCCATAGAACAAATTAAAAAAGTTTTAAACAAACGTAAACAAAAACTCGTGCTACGATCCTCAGAGAATTCTTTGATTAAATGCAACAGGCAGGTATAAAACTAAGCTTCATAACATTTGCTAACATCCTCCCAACATGTCAAAAATGGATGTTTTGAAACAGGGTATCGAGATCAATCACAATAAGCAAGAAATTTTGGGATGCTGCATGTGTAATTTGTCCCGATATCCTGTGAAAGTGCATAGTAAACAAATTGAACCTTTTGACAGATCGTATGATGACTATAAGGAATCAGGATTACAGGATGTGCATGCTGATGGACGTGCATAATTTTGCTTACTAGTCAGGATGCAGATCTGATTTTACAAGTGTAATGCCAGGTTCGTGACTTATTCGAAGCAGCACCACAAATAGTTTCATTAGAAAATGTGGTTTGATTCAATATTAGATATGCGCAAACTTTTATCATTGAAAAAGGTTTGGATATTTTAAGAAATTGTACTTAGTACGTTTAAAACCCACCTGATTAATCATTGTCAGTGTCCCCAATTCCTATTGTTAAAAGCAACATAGAGGAAGTTCGTAATAGGAGAAGTCTCAAGTATGCTTTTGAAGAGATGATTTCTATTAGCCTTTTCCAGAATTAAAGGCTAATGACTTCAGAGCTGTGTGAAGCACCTGAAAAACTTTGATCTATTTTGGCTGCGGGGATGGTAAACTACCGTTTCCAGATTCCTGTCATAATTGGGATTCATTTGTAATTATTTTTAAAGGGTAAGGAGTCATCATCACACTCCGTCCTGATTAAAAGAAATAACCATGCTTCTGTGACCAATATAATTTCAGATGCCATTGCTAAGGTGTGAATATGCAAGAATTGAAAAACAGAGAAATCAACTATGCTTTATGCTTATTCAAAATTTTATACAGTAAATTCCCTTCACTATAACTCAAAATTCCTTGGGCCTACAGCCTGAAGAATCCCAGGGATAATCTTAGGGACATTTTAATTGAAAAACTCAGTGTCTGAAGTAGTTGGGTTATATGGGAGCAGAATATTAAAAAAAAAAGTTAATATTTATAGAAGAATCAATGATGGGCTATCAAAGATCAGGAAAACTTTCTGAGGAAGGGGAAAAAAGCTTATAGTAGTTGCCACAAAGCAAAAGATCAGTTCTATTACTTGTCAAGGCCTTAAAATGTGGAGTCTTTTATCTGCCCTTGCAATAGCTGGAATAAATAAGAGACATATAAAAAGAAACAACCACCTTTGGACATGACAGCTGTAGTGATCCAAAAAGGATCCAGTATTTGTGATCAATGGCATGTTTTTGGACAAAGAACTACTTGTATGCTGGATTTTTTTTAAATTTCGAAGGTGATATGGAGGACCCATGTGCAGGCTTTCATTGATGGGAAGACACGAAGAAACAGAGTATTTGCTAGTTTTGGTAAAAATTGCCGGTTCGTACAGGCAGAAAAAGAATAATCACCACAGATAATTTTCTACCTACCACCTCTCTACTGGAAGTGGTAAATTCATTTTGTGTGGTAACATTCCAAGTTCTGAACATTCCTCTTCATCCTTTTGGACAGTCATTCCAGTTACCTTATGACAAGAAACTCTATAACATCTGCAACAGTCAAGTCAGCCGCTGCTGCAGCATTGAGATCAATATGATCAGAACCTATACCAGCTGTGAGAAGAAGTTTTATGTTCTTTGCCTTCTTGATCAGAATTTGCAAATCAGGTATGTGCATTTCAAGCTCTGCAAACAAACATAAAATACATTAAAATTTTGTAAGTCATCATTGCAAACAGAAAATGATTCAGATCATGCACACAAAAGCTTAACTTCAAATGCCACTGTCAGTATGTAGAAATAAAGATGAATTGATAAAAACTCAAGTATAAGTTGAAAATATAACCCAAACTTCTCAGGATCCAAATATGCGGCTTATCCGAATAAAAACAAGAATTCACATTATTTTAGATAAAATGAAACAGGGCAACCTTTAATCAAGGAATGGTTCCAAGCCAAACTCTTCACATATGCAGCTTGCCATTTTATCTCATGACAATATCACAATCTAAAGTCAAAACTAAAGAAAATGCCAAAGGCTAACAAGCAATCTGGTTATTTGTCACCCATTCTATTAACTTTATACTGTCAAGTTTTGTTAGAATAATGTTTATTCTATATCAGTAGGTGAGCATTTAATGCTCATTTCAGAACTCTCTTAACCCAACAGAAGACTCCAGATATTCCAGAATTTTCCTATCTTCTCACTGTAGCTTCTCGGTAATTCTCTGGAAGTTTGTATAAGCTCTATAAATAGAGCAGTTCCCCATACTGTATGTGCATCAGAAAATTACAGTGCTTTGTATAATAAAAATTTCAATTCATTAGTGTGCTCTGCTCTTTTCTATTCTACTTGTTTTCTGTCATGTTCTTTACTCTGTTTCACTGCTTGTGTTTCTCAGCTCTTCATGGTATCAGAGCAGTTTTAAATCTTGGACATGTGATGTGGGATTTGTTAGTGTGAAGTTCTGATTTTTGCAGGTAGCAAATTGGTGGAGCAGCACTAAGATTTTTTGAGGGCAGATTAAAGAATCTCTACACAAATTTGATGAGAAATTTTCATTTTTTTTCTCGGTATTGAAAATTTGAAGTGTGTTTCATTCTCATCTAAAAAAGAGAGAATTAAACATAATGGATTCTCTTGGCACTACTTTGCCTACAGTAAAACTGAATGGAAAGAATTATTATGATTAAATATCCCTTATTGAAATTACTCTAACTCTTCAAAATTGCTATGAGATTGTTATTGGCAGTGAACAAAGACCAGCAAATCTAGGAAAGGATCAAGAAAATTGGGATAAAAGAGACAAAAGGCTGCAGAACTAATCAAGCTTACATTTTGAGAAGAAGTTTTTCCAGAAGTTCGTAATGAAAGAAGTGGAGTTAAAGTATGGAAAGTTTTGAAGAATCTATATCAAAATTCAGGTGATGTATGGATCTTATCTCTCACTATAGAGTTATATAATATGAAATTATCAAACTCACAAGAACTAGTCCCTCATCAAAGTAAGTTAAAAGAAAAGAAAAATGAGCTTTCTTCTCTTGGAAAGGATATAGATGATAGAGATTTTGTGCAAATTATATTACAAAGTCTTCCATGGTCTTATAGTCATTTATAAGGGGATTAGATACTGCAGACAAATTAACAAGTATTAAATCTGAAGAATTATGTGCTAAGCTAGTTCAAGAGGAGAAAAGACAAATTAAAGAAAGAGAATCATTTAGTGATGAATCTTAGACATTTATAACAAAAAGAAAACAATTTAATAAAAAGTCACAAAATAATCAATCTAAAGAAAGATATTGGAAGAATGAAAGTAAAAGTATAGATTATAATAGAAGTAAATGGAAATGTACTTATTGTGGCAAAATGGGCCATAAGGCAAATGAATGTTTCAAAAAGAATAGAGATACAGAGAAGAAGATAAATAAGTCTACAAAGTTTGTTGATTCTAAAAGAAATGCTTTTTGTGTTGCACTTAAAGAAAATAATTCTTTTAAGGATGATTGGGTTATTGACTCTGGTGCTACACAACACATGTCTCATAATAAGGAACAATTTGAGTCAATAAGTGAAAGTAGTGCAGAGAAAATATATTTGGGAAATAATAGTACTTTTGAAGTTGAAGGGATTGGAAATGTTAAAGTTGATAATGGAGTGTTAAAAAATGTGAAGTTAGTTCCTGAATTAAAAGCAAATCTACTTTTTGTATCTCAAATTGCAAGTCAAGGGTATAAAATAGAATTTTATAATGACAAATGTTTAATCAAGGATGTGAACAACAATTATAAAGTGACTGCAATTGGTAAAATGGAGAATGGGTTATATAAATTTCAAGAATTTATTTCTAACAAAGGAGATGAAAATTTGTGTGCTATTGCCAAATATGATGATATGAGCAGGTTATGGCATGAAAGAATGGGACATATCAACTATCAAAGTCTCAAGCTTATGGAGAAATTACATATGGTGCATGGGCTTCCAAAAATCTCATCAAGCCATAAGGTATGTGAAGGATGTGCAATGGGAAAGCAACATGTGGAAATTTTCCCACAAGGTAAATCATGGAGAGCAAGAACTCCTCTATATTTAGTTCATAGTGATGTAATGGGTCTTTTTAGAACACCTTCAATTGGAGGATCATGGTATGTTCTCACTTTTATAGATGACTATACTAGAAGAATTTGGGTGTATTTTTTACAAAAGAAGGATGAAGTATTTCAAAAGTTTAAAGAGTTTAAAGCTATGGTTGAAAAAAAAAATGGAAAATATCTAAAAATATTAAGAATAGATAGAGGGACTGAGTACTTAAATAAAACCTTCTTAGATTTTTGTAAAGTGCATGGCATAAAGAAAGAACCAACCGTTTCTTATTCACCCCAACAAAATAGGGTTTCTGAAAGAAAAAGGAGAACTATCATAGAAATGGCTAGATGTATGCTTCACTCTAGAAATCTAGAAACTAAATTCTGGGCCGAAGCAGTTCATACTGCTACTTATATTTTGAATAGAACACCTACTAAGGTAGTTTTGAACATAACACCAGAAGAGGCATGGAGTGGAAGAAAACCTACAATATCTCATTTTAGAGTCTTTGGTTGCAATGCATATGCTCACATTCCTGATGAAAGAAGAAACAAACTTGAAAGAAAAAGTGAGAAGTGCATAATGGTTGGATATAGTGAGGAGACAAAAGGATATAGGTTATACAATCCTAAAAAAATGAAATTCATATCAAAAGAAATGTATGGTTTGATGAAGATATTGAAAGTAATAATCCTCCTACATTATCTTACTTTCCAATCTTGTTTGAAGAAGATAAGTCTACTTCTACTAATGATCAAAATCAAGGTGTGCAATCTTGTGCAAGAGGAGAAGGGACACAAGTTGAAGAATCAAGTGAAAGTGATGATGAAAATACACGAAAAACTAGAAGTATTCAAGAAATTTATCAAGAAGGTCCTAGAAATATGTTTGCTAACTATGCTCTCAAGGCTAAGGTGATGCAGGTTGACACTCCAAGCACATATGAAGAAGCAAAAGGAAAAGATGAATGGGAAGCAGCTATGCAAGAAGAGTACAACTCTTTGCTGAAAAATAGAACGTGGGAATTGACGACACTTCCAAAAGGAAAAAATGTGGTTGGTCGCAAGTGGACCTATAGAACAAAGTTCACATCAGATGGAGCCATTGAAAAACACAAACCAAGATTAGTGGCTAAAGGTTTCTCACAAACAGAAGGTATTGACTATACTAAAACCTTTTCTCCAATTGCTAAAATGACTTCGAGTCATACAATAGTTGCTTTAGCTGCAAAGTTTGGTTGGAAAATTTTTCAAATGGATGTAAAAAGTGCATTTCTACATGTGATTTAAAAGAAGAAATTTACACGCAACAACCACTAGGATTTGTTAAAGTTGGTGAAGAAAATTTGGTGTGTAAATTAAAAAAATTATTATATGGTCCTAAGCAAGCACCTAGGGCATGGTACTCCAAGATAAATGAGTACTTCATAGATGTAGGATTCAAAAGAAGTAAAAATGATCCAGATGTGTATTTGAAATACAGTGATGATAAAGTTGTTATTAATGTATTATATGTGGATGACTTGATTATTACAGGAGATCACACACATAATATTCAAATAACTAAGGATCAACTCAAACAAGCTTTTGAAATAACTGATTTATGTTTGATGCATTATTTCTTGGGTATACAAGTATGGCAGGAAGAAGAAAGGATCGTGCTTTCTCAGATAAAATATGCTCTTGATATATTGAAAAAATTTAATATGAGTGATTGTAAACTATCTAATACACCAAGTGAAGTTGGATTAAAACTAAGTGTCAACTCTACTCTAAAGAAGGTAGATGGAAAACTATATAGACAGCTAGTTGGGAATCTATTGTATCTAACTATAACTAGACCAGATATTGCATATGCAGTTGGTATTGTATCTAGGTACATGGCATATCCACACATTGAACATTGGAAAGAAGTTAAAAAAATACTAAAATACATTAAGGATACTTATCAGCTTGGCATCAAGTACAAGTATGGAGGAGAGCCTACTTTAGTTGGATATACAGATTCTGATTATGCAGGTGATATTGATGATATAAAATCAACTTCAGGGTACGTCTTTCATCTTGGATTAGGACCAATCTCTTGGAGCAGCAAGAAGCAATCAATAGTATCACTCTCATCTATAGAGGCTGAATATATCGAATCATCAAAAGCATCTCAAGAAGCATTGTGGCTTAGAAGACTACTTGAAGAAATCCACCATCAACAAGATGCTCCTACCATGATATTTTGTGACAATCAAAGCACTATTAAGCTAGCAAAAAATCCAGTATATCATGCCAGGTCCAAGCATATAGAAGCACATCATCATTTTGTTTGTGACTTAATTGAAAGACAAGAGGTAGAACTACAATTTTGTGGAACAGAAGATCAAGTAGCTGACATATTTACAAAAGCATTATCTATTATAAAATTTTTCAAACTCAAAAATTTGTTACAACTCAAGGAAGTTCCCATCCTCTCAAAATAAATATTATGGGGGAGTGTTAGAATAATGTTTATTCCATATCAGTAGGTGAGTATTTAATGCTCATTCCAGAACTCTCTTAACCCAACAAAAGACTCCAGATATTCCAGAATTTTCGTATCTTCTCACTATAGCTTCTCAGGAATTCTCTAGAAGTTTGTATAAGCTCTATAAATAGAGCAGTTCCTCATACTGTATGTGCATCAAAAAATTACAGTGCTTTGTATAATAAAAATTTCAATTCATTAGTGTGCTCTGCTCTTTTTTCTGTCCTGTTCTTTACTCTATTTCACTGCTTGTCTTTCTCAGCTCTTCAAGTTTATATAAATTGATATTCATCTCTAGAGACTACTGCCATCACGTGGCAATTCAAAACTCTAGCTAGTGATCTTGAATAAAATTTGTAAAGGCTCACTAGACTTGCACAAATAACCTATAGTATGATGGCAACAATAAATTTGCAAAGAAACAAAGCACCTAATCTTCAATAGTTTGATGAGAGTTTATAAATTATATCCATGTCTAAATATGTTTTTATCATAACTTCAATGTCATCCGTAGTTGTACTTGTGGATATTACTTAGAGTTAAGGCTAATTTTAATATAAGGCAGAGTAATATAATGCAGAAAGTAAAATAAATAGTTGGCTTGATTAAACTTACCACAGTTGAGGCCTTCCTTGTTATCAGATACAATATACTAATGTCCCTTTGATTCTAGTCACTCTTTTATACCCAATGAATTAAAATCCAAAGGAAAAGGGAAACTCGTGATTTTATCATTCAAGGTGTTTATAACTCTGATCCCCCACTATGTTGTGAACAAGGGCAAACAATATTAGACTAGACAAGCTAAAAGAAAAGCAAACAAAAAGAAAATCAAGACTTCACATTAATCTTGTGATACAAAGGTAAGATACCAACTGGTCACAACTTGTAGACTATGTTGGAGTTGCAAGAGGTCAAAATACAGAAGGAGATTACTCCCATGAAACAAGGAGTGATAAAGATTAGAACCATAATATTCGCATCCTTAAATTCAGTACAAATTAAGCCATATGTAGATATATAAAGGATACTTGGGAAATAAAAATGAAAGGGATAAACATCTTATATAAGAGGGTGGTGTCCAACCAAATTGGGAACTATCCATAAGAATGTGAAATAACAGTAGAAAAATCAAGAAAATAAATTAGAGAAGGAAACCACAGGCAATCGTAACTCACAACTTAATAACCTAGAGAAAAGCTTAAAATCCCAAAATTCATCGAGTGTTTGCGAGGAACAACTCAATTTAGAAGTTTTTTTTTTTTGGTCAGTAAAGGGCCGAAGCTGGATTTATATTAATATATTTAATATATAATCAACATAAAGAGTTTTAAGATTAAAAGCAGTATGAGTATGATCTTAGAAATTGAAGGTGCAACAAATATGGAGCAACAATGCTCAGCACCATTTCAAAATCCTTTTAGAACTTCACTACTCCAGTTTCAACCAGAGCCAAATGTTGCTATTAACCATAAATATCTATATTAATACAAAAATTATGGGTTCCTGAGAGGAAAATTGCACCAGAACTAGTATGATGGCGAAGTGGAGTCATGTTCTGAGCTCTAGGTTGAGGATTCACGGGCATCATCACCCTCCTACTAGGAAGAGGACATATATCCATGATCCATTCTATCCACTGAATCTTCTTCCTCATCATTGGCATCCTCATCATCAACCTCACCCCCTATGGTGTCCTCATCCTTGTCCGCTTCAGAATCTTCCTCTGCATTTGCCCCTCAAGCATCCACGGATTCATTCACCTCCTCCTCATCAACATCCGCAAAATCCAGGCTACCAAGGCCGTCCATCCTTTTGTCGAATCTATATTTATAAACCCATTCTACATTGGCTTCTAGTTGGTCACCATAAGGAGAGTCCATGCCTTCTTCAATTCCTAAAAATCTTGAGAGAAACTTCAGGGCTTTCTTCATCCCAACTAGCCTCATTTCTTGGTGTTCCCACTCCCAACCCCAAAGGATGAAGAATTGCCTCAAAAAACCTCCAAAGGAGTTATGGCATGGAGCATTGTAGGGATGACAATCTAGATGAAGTGGTCCCAAGAGAAGTGATGTGCCTCTAGACAATTTGAAAAGGCATATCCACTAACCTTGGGTTTTATGCCAATAAAGAAGCTAGAGACCATTTGCAGGGAAATGATGATGAACTAAGTTATGTGAGAATGGGCTGGTCATTAGATGCGATTGATTTGATGTATGTACCACTAGCTTCTAAACTTGCTAATTCATCTGCTTTGGAATTTCCCTCACGAAAAATGTGGTTAGCCATTGTGGATTCAAATTTGTTAATTAGATTTAAAATAATTTCCAAAGATGCTTGTAATCTCCAATTAGATATTTCCCCTCTCCTAACTCCATTTATCACAATCATTGAGTCTCCCTCGATTTCCACTCTATTCAATCCTAATTCCTTAGCCAGAGCTAACCCATGAAGTAGTGCTTTGAGTTCAACGATATTATTAGTGTCTAGTTCCAAAGGAATAGCCAATTTTGCTAAAATCTTCCCTTCTGAAGAATGAATGATGCGACCCGCACCTAAAGGACTTGGATTTCCTATTGAGGCACCATAAAAATTAAGCTTGAACCAGCCTGGGGAAGGAGACTTCCAAACACAAGACATTCTTTGAAAGTGATTAGTTTTGCAACCTCTGCCAATGGTGGTTGGAGTTTTGAGACCATGCTAGCATTTGATCATCTAATCATCCCAACTAGTATAGAACTTGTGTCTAGCTGACTAAGATTGAATCTAGGAATTCATGATCTCCACTATTGCTACCTCGATTTTATTAAGAATGGACTCAATTTTCATAGCTTTGTCCTGGAAAAGCCTCCTATTTCTCTCTTTCCAGATTTCCCATATTAAGATGGAAGGAGAGATGATCCAAAGATTACCACATAAGCTTACTTCATAAAGTGTGGGCCATGATAGCAAATGAGATTGGATTTCTTGGGAAAGAGTAGAGGACCAATTTAATTTCAAACACAACCAATTCCAACATTTTTTCACAAAGGGACATGTTAACAACAAATGATTGTAATCCTCTTCATTATTGAGGTAAAGAGAACATCTAGATGGACCCAAATATCCCATTTTTAAAAACCTATCTGATGTTAGGATCCTTCTCTGAGATGCTGCCCACATGAAAACTCCTTCTTTCGAGAGAAAAACTTTGTTCCAACATGATTGTGATGGGATTGTGATTGATTTTTGAAGAGGACCTAACATGATTTTGTATCCATCCTTCACATTGTAAATTCCATTTTTAGACCCATTCCATATGATTTCATCCCTCACATGTTTGAGAAAGAAAGATCTACCCTTCAGAATTTATTTTAAAGAACTTAGTTCTTGAGGGTCAACCCAGGCTAAGCCTGAGAAATCTTTCCAATTCAAAGATTCATCTACTACAAAGGAAGAAGAGGGGATGATGTAGTCTTTGACTAATGGGCCCCAAGCTAGCAGACAAATCTGACTAATATGATTCAAACTTGATATTGAATGAATAATTGGATATCCTCCTCATGAATCCTCCCAAAACCAAGGTAAATTACCTTCTCTGATGTTCCAAGTTATGTTGTTGTCCACTATGTGTCCTGATTTGGAGATAAAATTCCATATTCTAAAGCCTCTAGGAAATTCTTTGATGCGGAAAGCCTCTGAAAACAAACCATTACCCAGATATTTGCCTCTGAGAATTCTGACCCATTTATAATCCTTATTTTTCACTAATTTCCAATAGAGTTTAGCTCCTAAAGCTTGATTCTACCACATATGAATTTTTATCCTTGTGCCTCTTGTCGATATAGGTTTGCATATGTTCTCCCAAGAGATAAGTTTGAATTTTCTGCTAGGATCTGTGCCTTGCCAAAAGAAGTCCCTTAACTTCTTCACTATGTCCATATAACCACTCATTGACAGGGAGATGCAAGACATGAGATAGATGGGGATAGCAACCAATGATGCTTTGATCATGACAATTCTACCCACTCAAGACAACCATTTAGATTTCTAGTTATCCATTTTGTGGTCCAATCTTTCATTGATGGGATTCCAAACCCCAATAGTTCTAAGTGTTTGATCAATGGGAATCCCAAAATAGGAACATGGAAGAGAGTCTACTTTGAATGCCAGAATAGATTTAATTTTTTGTTGGATTTTCTTTTTGGTATGCAAGAAAAAAATCACTGATTTATCCTTGTTTATTGCCTATTTAGAGACTTGAGCATATTTTTCTAAAATTTCCTTGAATTGAGTGGCTTCCCTAACTGAGCCAAAGCCGAAGAGAAGAGTGTCATCTACAAATTGTTGGTGCATGACAGGACATACTATGGAAGTGATTTCAATCCATTTGATGCAACCTTGATTTTGAAGCTTGATTATGCTACGACCCAAAGCTTCTGCCATGATGATGAAAAGGAAAAGGGAGAGGGAATCTCCTTGTCTAATTCCATTTGAGCCTTCAAAGAAGCCTTGAGGGATGCCATTTACCAAGACATAATATTTTGGAGAGGATATACAATAAAAAATCAATTTTATCCAAGCTTTGGAGAATCCAAATTTTTTCATGCATTTAGCTAAAAATCTTCAATTGAATTTATCATATGCTTTTTTAATATCTAGATTAATAATCATACTAGGTTGTTTACTGTGTTGTATGGAGTGAATGGCTTCTTGAGAAATAGTGATGCCATCAACAAATTGATCTTCTTGACACAAAGCCTATTTGTTCTTCCCCAATGATTTAACCTAAGACCAATTTTAGCCTATTTGCTAAAGATTTTGACAAGACCCTATAGGTAGTGTTACATAAAGCAATTGGTCTAAATTCATCCATAGCACTTGCATTTTCTTTTTTAGGAATAAGAGAAATAAAGGTATTATTGATTTTAGATAAGAATCTACTTGAAGATCTGGTCGCTTCCAAAGTTGTAGTGAATTCTTTCCCAAAGATGTTCCAGCAATGCAAGAAGAAGCTAGGGGGAAAGCCATTCAAGCCAGGAGCTTTGTCTGGAGCCATTTGTGTTAATGTTTGTAGAATCTCCTCTTCAGTGAATGCTTTTGACAATAGTTTATTATCAACATATGTTATAATTGAAGGAATGTTGATCAATAGGTCTTGCTGGCTTTTGAGAGGAGAGTTATCTGAATAATTCAAAAGGTTTGAGAAAAAGTTGACTATTTCCTTCTGAATCTCTTTTTGATCTACTAGAAGACACCCTTCTAAGTTGACAATTTGTATAATCCTATTGGTATTTCTTTGATTCTTGGTGCTTGAATGAAAGAATTTTGTGTTCTTGTCTCCTGCTACAAACCAATTTTCCCTTGATTTTGGTTTCCAAAAAGTTTCCTCTTTGCGCAATATATCTTGTAGTTCTTTTAATAGGTCCTTTTCAGCCACAAACAGATCTTGGTTCATCCCAGTTTGAATGATGGTTTCATTTAAAGCTGTGAGCTTTTGTTATATTTCTTCTTTGGTTGAGAAAATGTTTTTGAACTGAGTTTTGTTCCAAATGAGAAGGCTTTTCTTAATGAATTTTAATTTTGTCATAAAGCAAAAAATCTTGGAGCCCTTTACTTTAACCTCAGTTCACCAATTAGATATCATATCAATGAAGTGTTCATCTTTAAGCCACATATTTTCAAATTTGAAAGAGCATCTATGGGGTTTATCTTCTTCCAAAATGTCCAGGTTAATGGGGAAGTGGCCTGAGCCTGAGGAGGGATAAATGGAAGCTTTTAAAATGTAAGGAAATGATATTATGTCTTCTTTGAAGAGGAATCTGTCCAATTTTTCTAAAATGTTGTTGAAACCCGGTCTTCTATTTGACCATGTGAAGGCACCATTGTCTGATTCAATCTCCATGAGGTCATCTCTTTGGAGCCAGTCTTTAAAATTTGATTAAGATTGAGAAATTCTTTGAGAACCTCCCTTTTTCTCTGATGTGTGTATGATGGCATTGAAGTCTCCACCCAGGTGAAATTTTCTTTTGGCCATTGAAGAAACCATCTACTAATCTCTTCCCAGACTTCCACTTTCCTTTTTCTCAAAATGGAACCATAGACATTTACAATATATAAACTCAGATTTGATTGAGTTCTTGTAATTTTACCTCCCATCCAATTAGAGCTATTGTGGATGTGAGAATAGTGAGATGCCCTAGAGTTTCATAAAATTTATAGACCTCCTGATGATTCTATTGCCTCAACCCCTGAAACTTGCCAATCACTTAGAGACAAGAGAAAGTTGGATAGTTGTTCCTTGTTCATTTTGGTTTCTTGGACAAAGATAACTTCTACTTTAGATATCAATATGTAGCATCTTACCATCGGCTACTTGTTAGGAGCATTGAGGCCCCTAACATTCCAAGATAGAATCCTCATTGGAACTTGGGAAGGAACTTCCCCTTCCCTACATTTAAGTATGTAGTAATTTTAGCTTGATTATGTTCTTCCCCAATTTCCTTTGTGAGATTAGCTGTCAATTTTCTGCTCCTACCCTTTTTCTTGACTGAAATACAATCCAAGGCATTCTTGTGAGCAACTTTCAGTAGACCTGGCTTGTTATTGCTCTGAATTGATGTTTTTTGAGGGGAATCATCCAATCCATAATTCCCAGCCCAAGCCAAAGAACTATGATTGCCCTCTATGCCTTCTTCTAGAGTTTCTATCTCAAACATTCTTTCTTCATCTTCTACATAATCTTCCTCTAGCATTCTTTCAACCAAGGAGGATGAGGGGGAATTGACCAAAGGGTAGTCCATGGTTGAACACCCAAATAGGTCATATATTGCTTATAATCTTGATGAAATGGGTTCCTCTATGCCTTTAGGTTTACCTTTTTGAGTATTATCCAAGAAACTTTCTTGTACTTTGTGTTTTAGAGGTTTGAGTGAGATGAGGCCCCCTTTCATTTTGTTTCTTCTTGAGTTATTCTTTGATTCAGACATTGATGCTTTCTTTAACTCTTTTTGTTCCTTGTTCTTGAGGTGAGATGATTTCTTGCATCCCAAATTGGGACTTGTTTGGTGAACCTCTAGAGTTTTGGAGATTTTGGTAGAAGAAGAGGGAGAAATGGAAATGGAAGAGCTTTTAGACTTTGTTGAATCTCTCAGATCACATAATTTGACTTTTAGAATATCATCTTCCATTAGTGGAGATTCCTTGCAGGCAAGTAAATCTTTTGTATAACCCTCTTTCTCTGAATCCTTCGTAGATGGTAGCCCTTTTGTATTAGTCTCCTCAGCGTCATTAAGGCTAGGTGAGTTATCTTCTTGGAGAACTTGATTTGAAATTATATTACTCTCCTTACCCTCATTAAGACTAGGTGGCTAATCTATTTGGAGGACTTGATCTGCAATTTTCTCTAGCATTTCTTTTTGAACTTCCATAAACTAGTAGGAAATAATCTGTTCCTGAGTGTTGTGATTAAACCTGGGAACAGGGTGTTGAAAAGTCTTCCCCAAGGGGAGAGGGTGAGATGTGACTATAATCCACATGTTTCCAAAGATTTCATTAAATGCTTTCATATTTATCCAAAAGCTTTTCCCTAAGTGTTCCTGCAAGCCTTTGGTCTCCCATATTCCTAATGGGGATGTGTCGTTGCACAGAGATACATCTGGCCAAACTGAAGTGGTTGACAAAGGCTCAACCTCCTTGTCTAAGGCTGATGTAAAAAGGTATTTTTGGAAGAAAAGATTAATGTTTTTCAACTTTATTATTTTGCAAAATAGAATCTAGAGGAAAACCTTCATGCTTTCTAAGAACTTGTCCGACTGATGTTGAGCTAAGAAATGTTTTTCTGAATCCAATTAGAGAGGTTCAAGTTGATTTTTAGATTCTACAACTAAGGAGGAGACCTATTCAGAGCCAATTTTCTTACCAAGGTAATAAGAAATCATCTAAATCCAAGTTCCAAACTTGGAAATGATTTTAAGAGATTTAGGCAGTTCCTTCTTAATGCTCATAAGTAGGTGGATCCAAATAGAAGCCAAGGCCCTATCAGAATAGTGTGACAAATAGATGCCCAATTTTTTACCAATAATTTGAATGATGTTTGGGTCTCTATATTTCATTGGAAGGTTTGTTAAGTTGATCCACATAGGGACGAACTTGATAATATTCTTTGAGTTGTTGAAGTTAGGAGACCATTGCTGCATGTGGAGGTCTGAGTTTCTATAAAGCCACCCTTTATGCTTGTAGATTTTGTCTCTACTGGGTTTGTCTTTAAATTCTACCGAAAAATATCATGCTTCACTCTCCAGAGTATCTATCTGAGAGAAGTTTTCCCAGTTGATAGAGACCCGTGCCTTGAACTCACTGTTAGATAGATTAGTGTTCCAAAACTTTCAAATAATTCCATGTTGTAGAAGAAGTAAGTTTATTTTCCAAAGAAAGTCTTCTGAAAATGTGATAGAGGGTACCTGGTCCTTCATTGAAGTCTCCATATTGTGTAAGAGGAGCTAAGAGGTTATACCTTGAGGAGAAGTAACTTCCTGAGTCATGTTACCATGTGGTGCTTCCTAACATGTGATGAAGATATCTTTGTGATGTGGATCCTTTTTCTGCACTAGCTTCCAAGTCTTGGAAGAATCATTGAAGCGACCAATGTTGGTACTGTGATGTTTGGGATTTATGCTTGGGCCTAAGAGCTCCAGTCTCTTTCTGTGAATTGCCCAGTGAATATCTGTCTAAGCTTTTTTGGGGAGAGGCAGGTTGAAAGGTCTTCCCCTAGCTATGGTTGGAAAGATTGGGATCATGTTTGGATTAAGAGTGTCCTCTCTTCAGAAACTTGGACCTGACCTAGTCTTTGAAAATTCAAAAAGTAGCCATTTGTTGAGAAAGATGGAGTTCATGCTTTTGTTATTGCGATTATCATGTCTCCAGGGATAATTCTTGAGATTATCCTCTACATATTTTCTCTGGTTAATCCCCCCAAGCTTTCTAATGGATTTCCCTTGGTTGTGAAATCTATTATATTGGAGTGTTGGGCCTTTTGTGATAGAATACTGTCTATTTGAAAAGAGAGCTCACCTTATCCAATGATCACCTCTGAGAGTCTCACTTCTCATGTGTTGATCTCCTTTTACACTTGTCTATAATCCAGAAAATTTTCTCAAAGGCCACTGGTTTCCTGTTGTTTGCAATCCAGAAAACTCCCTTGAAGGCCACAGGTTTCCTCTTCTTGGCAGAGCCATTTTGTATTTCTGCATGTTTTTATTTTCAAAGGGCTTGAAGTATTAGTTACTCGGTGTTAACAATTTATCCTATACTTGCTCGACTGCAGCTCCATTAGTAGTCTCCCCTTAGCAGCATCCGACTGGCTCGGCTCTGACTACAACTCCCTATGGTCCTCCACTTCTTCAAAATCATTTATTAGAGGCCAACATATTTTCTAGAAAAATCTAAGTTTTTGTTTAGGAATTTCCAAGGCTTGAAGAAAGTCTTCTTCAAAGTCAATAAGCAGTTCGAGAAGTTGTTTCAGACTTGTTAAGCATTCGGGCTTGTCGCACTCCGAAATTTCCTTTTATTTTGGGCGCTGAAATTTCCTTCAGATATTTCGGACACCAAAGTTTTGACCTCCAAAATTCACCTACAGTTGGGAGTTAGGGTTTCTACCACGCAAGAATGGATGTAAGGCATCGTGCTAGGGCATCCAAATGGATAGATGCAGGGCATCAAAACCGTCGAGTGTAGATGAGCCTCCGTGAAGCTTCCTTTCCACTACTATTTTACTTCTCGACTGTGAAATGAAAAATACATCACTTGAAACCCTTTTTTCAACCTTCTTTATGCCCCCAGAAGATCTACTATTGGTGGAGCACCTATAATGTCTCCTTTACTTTAATCTCCTTTCAGCTGAACCTAGAAGCACCTCAACGCATCTCTTTACCTTTCCTTAATTATTTGCACTGGATCCTGCCTTAAACACTTCCATTTTGAGCAGAGAATCCCGACCTTTCTAAATTTCCTTCTCTTGAAGCGTCAACATAAACTCGATTAGAAAAGGGTTTGCATCCAATAATTTCCTTTTAAAAATACTGTCATCGAACCATTCCTAGAGCTTTTGCTAAACAAGACATAGATTCCACACTCCAAGATGAGCAACAACATCGAAACCTAACTGGATCTATTCTCCATCACCATTTATAATTTGACTTGACGATAGGGAGCATATGTAGAAATCTCTCATTCCTCAATTCTGCAAGTTTAACGTAGCTCTTATAGCCACCATTAAGGCCCTTCTCAATTCTACAAGTTTAACACAGCTCTTATAGCCACCACTATCTATCTTCACCTCACCAGTTCTTGAATATGTTACTTTCAAACTTGTTAAGCATTCGGGCTATTCGCACTCCAAAATTTCCTTCAGATGTTTTGGATGCTGAAGTTTTGACCTCTGAAATTCACCTACAGTTGGGAGTTAGGGTTTCTATCGTGTGGGAATTAATGCAAGGCATCGTGCTAGGGCATCCGAATGGATGGATGCAGGGCACCAGAGCCATCGATTGTAGATGAGCCTCCGTGAAGCTTCCTTTCCACCATTGTTTTACTTCTCGGTTGTACAATGAAAAATACATAAAAGTTGAAACCCTTTTGTTTGCCTTCTTTCTACCCCCAGAAGTTTGTTTTTGGGTAGTTTCAAAGTATTGGGATATTTTATGGTGACCGACCTAGTGACAAGTTGGAGCAATTTTGTAGAAACAACAACAATTAAGCTCCTGGAAGTAACATATCATCATCAGCATAATCCAATGATTATATTTATAGAGCTATTAAATAATATTTTCCAGAAAACTCAGTAATGCTGAAATAAAGAAAAATATAGTTCCAATTTTTAATGGGTATATCAAGTATGGATCAACCACAATTAAAAAATGAGAAAAATGAAAGCAAAAAGGGAAACAATAACATTTTTTCTAATCTACGCATTTTGAGGGTTTGGTTCTCATTTGACACATCATCCAACTAAAATGAGCTCCTTGTACAAAATGCCACAAAAATCAGCATTCTATTTGAGTAGATGGTGAGTCCCAATTGGTATCTCTGCTATAAAGAGCAAAAATACCTACAATTGGCTAGCCTAAGTGAAACATTAATCTTAAAAAATTGTTGAGTTGGTGCTCTTACCTATTTTATCTATTTCGTCCTTGAGGGTTTCATAGTCAGGTTTCTCACGTTTCTAATCTAAGTCTAATGAGTGCCAATTTTGCTATTCGGTGGCCTTTATGAAAATGGGTCATCTTTAATTTTGTCATTTAGTGAGACAATTTGGGTAAGATACAAATTGCTATTGGCTCAACAATATGGATTTGTTGTGTGAGAGAAGCATATAACATTGGCTCCGTAGCCTTCAATGATTACATTTGACACAATATTAGTAGCAAACAGTTCCTTTATACCAAAGAAAATGAGTTGTGTAAAAAAATAAAGTACAAAGTTACAAATAGGCCATAAGTTAGTGAGTAGAAATCATATTTGTAATTACTATGTACTATAGACACAAATTCCATATCCAATATTAATAGTTGCAGCTCTCCAGACCCAATGCATACAAGATATTTGTATAAGTATCCATGGATATGTTGGGAAATCCCTCTTTCAACTGAATGAAAACAGAGCAAGTAAGCAGGCTATCAGACCCTGCTTGGTGGCCTATTCCAATTCTCTCTACTTTAAGCAACTCAACAACTTTGTTAAGACCTCCACACAGTCCATCACAAAACTTGATCATATGCTTAACATCATATACACTTGGGAAATACAGTCTCATCAAACTAAAAAATCCCTCTTGTGTATAAGGCATCTTCTTACAAATTAGAAGTTTTAACAGATACCCAAAATTATAAGCACCATTAAAAACAACCCATTTGACATTCTCATTCAAAACAATGCCAAATGAAAGGAGAAGCTCAGCAAAATGATTTGAATGGATACCCAATTTGTTATTTTTGGTGAAATCAATACCTCTCTCAGTAGCTTGATTGAATTAGGGGCATGAGTGTGTTGATTGAGGTTGAATTCCTTGAGATTGAATTGCCAAACACAGTGGCAACCTATTCCACAGGTTGGCAGATTGCCTTTCTCATCTGAGAAAGTGAGGCCCAACTGGATCAATTTGAGGTTGTGCACATTGGCTTTCATGGTGTGATAATTGAATCTCTCATTTGGCTTTATCACAACTCCAGGGAATGTTGTATCCATGGCTACATATGAGTGTTGAGATACCATGTTTATGATCAGCTTAAATTCTTCATCCAAGTTATTTGCCCACACTTCCCTTATGCAAGTTGAATCCCTCTTCACCTTAGCCATCATGCACCAAATTCAAAGCTAAGAGATTTTGTTGAAATCTGTTCCGAATGAAATTGAGGGACTTCTATGACACAGTGGCATTAGAAATGCAAATGATTTAAAAAGGTTTTGGCAAGTTCTAATGTTTTTAGCATGTGTTATTATTATGTTTGTGTATGTTGAGTATTTGTTATGACTACTAGTTATTTATAGATGCTTGTTTATTTGTTTAGAATGTTCATGCATGTGAAGTATTTGTTATTACTATCAGTTATTTATAGGTGCTTGCTTATTTGTTTAGAATGTTCGTGCATGTGGAGTATTTGTTATTCCTATCAGTTATTTATACATGTTTGCTTATTTGTTTAGAATGTTCATGCATGTAGAGTATTTGTCATTTCTATCAGTTATTTATAGATGTGTGCTTATTTGTTTAGAATGTTCTTTAATTTATAGGTTTAGTTTCTAGAAATGTGTTTATAAATTTTTAAATCTTGTTCATCATTTATTTTTAGATATTTAAATTTTATTGATAAGTAGATTTTAAGTAAGATGATATCTTTAAATCATTTGTTATTTAATTTTTATAAAATAAAGTATTTTTGGAAGATATTATCGTCCTAAAAACTCCAGTTAAAGTTTTGAAATTTGAATTTAAAAATTTGTACATTGTAAATATGTCAAACTTCAACACTCATAATAAGCTTATGTTAAATTTCAGTTTGATCTTGTATATTAAAAGTTTAGAAATCTATAAATCTTGAAAAACACAACAAAAAAATTAGAATTGAACATGAAAATTGAATTAAAATTAAATTTTCCTATTGGCTAATTTAGTTTTGTAATTAAAGGATTTGAAGGCTTTGATTGGTTTGAATACTTGTAGGATCTATATTTATAGATGTACTATAGAGATATACCATGCCATTTATAGTCTCTTTCTATAAACTTTATAAACTTTAATGAGTTATGTGTAGGTTTTTTTAAATCTCTATTCATATATGAGGTATTATATATTGTAATTATTTAATTTTATTTTTAGTTAATTTAATCAAATTATTGTAGAGAAATATATATTTTTCTTAAATCTATAATTTATTATTAGTTTATATTTTAAACTATTTAAAAATGTTATTTTTTCTTCATTTATTAATTCTAATAAGTAGAAAATTTAAATTTTCTAAACAAAAATTAAACAAAGTACACATTATAAGCTGGGCCAAAATTTATAAGAACCATTGAAAATGGGGGGACAAAGAAATTTAAACAAAAGAAAAAGAAATCCCAAGAAAATTTTATTATTTTTAGTTAATAATTTTTTTTTATTTAATAATTTAGGTGCTGAAGCTGGAAGACTTGAATTAATATGTTAAAAAATTACATGAAGTTCAAAGTATAAATCTTAAAATAAGGAAGCTTAAACTAGAAGACCATAAAAACCAAAATGGAGCATCTACTTACCTCTAGACTAAGACTATATGTATCTATGCAGCACCTAGAACACACTATGTCTATACTAAGCAAAAGGCATGATGGCTAAGAATTATCTATATTGGCTCAGTCTGACTAAGGAGATGAGCCTTCATCTTCTTTAACATCCTTTGTGTGGATGTCCTCTCCCTCTTCCTCATCCTTCTGTACAACATCAACATTCTCTTCTTTTGCACCTTCTGACTCTCATCCTTTTCCTCATCAACAACCTCATCTTCTTGTGTCTATGCATCTACCTCATATATGGTCTCCTTGCATAAAATTCTTGTATTGGAAACTTCCTATACTGATATTATATGTTTAGTATATGTGCCAACTACTAAAATTTGTTCTTGACAAAATAAAAATTAATATATATGATCTCCATGCATGAAATTATACTGATAGTATCTGTTTAGTATATCTCTTCTTTTTACTATTCACACTATTCTTCAATTTGACTAGTATATGTCTCATCTTCTGCATCTTTAACAATTGCACAAATATTTGACATTGTTTGACCAATGTCTTGTGGCTAAAAAATTGATCAAAAAGTTTTGAAACCCACAACCAAATGGTTCTTTCTGATCTCTTTTCATTGAAATTGCTCATTATGTTCTCATCAATTTTAAGTAACCATTTTGTTGTTCTTGAAGGTCTCAAATTTGAAGTTTGTCTTTCTTCCTCCCAAGGGACTTCATTTCTCAAATAATTTGGAGATGTATTATGTTGATTTGGTTCTTGTGCACCATTATCATTGTCAATTCCTTCATATTCAATCAATGGATTATCATTGTCAATGTCCACACTTCCATTGTCCACATTTAAATGTTCATTTTCAAAACCTACATTTTCATCTTGAATCCCTACATTCTGATTTTCAATATTGTTGTCATAAATCATTTCAAATTCATATTCTCTTGAAACCACATTTAAGGGTGGGCATATGCCCACATCTTTATTAATATTTAACATACCTTGTCTCTTGTTTTGATGGGCAACCCTATCCATTTCTCTATACACTTCAATCTCTTCATTTGTGAGATTCCCCTTTCATTTTTTCTTTCGATGATTACTACTCCCCATGGTGAAACCAAAAAGGTAATGCAAAAACTTTTGATAATAGAGAAATTCCAACAAAAGGGTGGAAAAAGTAATTTTTTGTCTTCTACACTGCAATCTCATGATATTCTTTGCAAAAAACGTGGTTCTTAGACTGAGGGACACAAAAAATCAACTTTTTCTTTTGGATGCCAGTAAAACAATCAGATATCTGAAATCTCCTACTCAAATTTTGCCTCAACTTTTTTGTTTTTACCTCTCTCTCTCTCTCTCTCTCTCTCTCTCTCTCTCTCTCTCTCTAGTATTATTGTTATAATATAAATATTTAATACTAATATTATACTACTATACAATAGAGAAATAAATAATAATAATATAATACTAATTTATATACTACAATAGTAATATAAATTATTATCTAATACTAATGCTATTATCATTTAATATTAATATTAAAAAAAATGAAATTTATAATATATAACCTAAAAATCTAAAGTCATAAAATTGAAAAAAGCATTGAAATTAAAATGTTGAAATTGGGCAGGAGATATCGCATATCCGATACTATGGGTTATCGAATATGCAAAATTATCGGATATTTGATTATATCAAATATGTGATATTATTTTGGATATCTGATTAGGCTTGGTATTTGCCTTGGGTTTTGACTTTGCAATTTCAAACATGGATGGTCAACCCAAAAGACGGGTTCACCATATTTCCTTTGATCTCTAGACTTCGACCATGCAGTTGACAACCTTTTTTTCACCTAAAATTGATAAAGCAAAAATGGTTTTTTAAAGACATTATCAACTTTCCATCAATATAACTATTGTCAAATTTTGAGTTCAGTAAGTAATTATTACTTATTTTCTAATTGAGTTATCTCTAAAGTCCTAATTGATAGACTGATTGAAAAATAACTATAACTTTCAAATGGTTTAACTTTTTTGAAATCTGAAACATGTGTCACATTCTATGCTTTGCCTACTATAAGAAAAAATTTCAATTTGTAAAGTTTAGAATTAGTTAAGGTGGTTAGACATGAGAGTTTTTTATTCTGAATAAGTTGTAGCATAAAATTCATAATTAATTATTTATTTGGGAAAAATTACACAAAAAAATGCATCACATCCAGGCATGAGTCTACTAATTATATCTAGAATCTTGTGAAAATATATCATCATTTGATTGTGATTAAGGTGGTTAGACATATACGTACTTTTTATATTTTTCCTAAAATTTTCGTACTACTGCATTGAAATCTAAAATTTTGAACAATTAGATTATTATTTTTCAAACAATGTCTAGTAGTTTAGAAACTACATTCAATTTCCTATGGATTCTATTCTTACAACTTTTTCATATAAGGTTGATAAGATGCTCAACTTCTTACATGAAGTTGACTAACCTTGATTTTATTATTTTTCATTGTCACTTAAGGCCATAGCTTGGCATACTATGATCATGCACATACCCATAACTCAGAATAAAAGATTGTTAATTAGTTTTTTTGTCTTTGTGATCATTTGTTCAACTAAGGGTGATTATGCAAAGAGACTCTTGGAGGAAGTTGCTGCTAAAGTTTGGGCAATAGGTGCCTACTATATTCAATTTAAAACTTTCACATACATTAGAGTAGCAAGGCATACTCTTAACCCAAATAACCTTCCCAAGTACCCCTCAAATAGAATGATTCTTTTGGAGATGGCTAGGCAACTTTCTGACACCTATGCACATATTATGCATAAGAAGAAACACTGTTGGGACTTCCCCATTTTGATTGGCCCCCACTCTTTGCAAGACATGAAAGTATGCAAGTCTATGGCCTTTGAATGGGATGAATGTCCCTTGCAACTATTTAATCTGGTCATAACTATATTTGATCCTATAGGCACTTACATCCACATCATGGGTAGACATTATATTCATGAGCCTCACACTGAAGATCACTAGATAAACTATGTAGATGACTACATGAGGTTAGGATCAAAGACTATTGCAAAATGTCCCTTGAGCTTGCACAAGATACTCTAAATCTCTATATTTCACCTAAACTCTAGGAGATGGACACTGAAGATGTCTTAGATCCACTATACAATCAAGACAAGATATTTGCAAGGGACATTTTAAATGCAGAAGTAGATAAAGAAGAAAATGACAATATTGAATTCAAGGCCGGACAAGTGATAAAGACCACTAAGGAGTGGATCAGAAGACTTTCAAAATGGATCTCGTACCAATGAAGCTGCAACTTGACCCACTTCTAAAGGAGAAAAGGGTAAGCAAGAGAAAATAATAATGCCTAAGTTTAAAGGAACTACTCCTCAAAATCAAGAAATAATTTATAGATATGATCAACCAATAGTATATGGCTCAAATCCAAAGGCAAAACAAACAAGAGTAAGAATTCAATGGGAAGTATTAATCCATCTACTACTCAATCATTTGTTGCATAGAGACAAACATCTACCTTACTCAAGTCCCTAATAGTAAAAGTAACATGACCTAGAACTACCCAAGTAGAAAAGGGAAAGGTATACAAAAAAAAGAGGCTTAATTAGTTGATTCCTTGATCCATTTTGATCATCACTAGCTAATGAATAAAAAGCTTTTCTATAAATACAAAATCCTTAATATTTAATTTGATGTAGATGTGCAAAAATCTGAACTAAATTTTTTTAAATAGAAGTGTTCAAATTAAAAAGACAAAACCACATAGACTATCTTATACCAACTTAAAACTTAAATCAACTTATTATAAATGAATATATATAATCCTACATTAGAAATAAGAGACACATTGTGTTAAAGGTCCTGCCAATAATAGAGAGGAAGGGAAAGGGATATAAAGATATGTAATAGATAAATATATCTAAAGGGAGAGACAAGAGAGAATGAGAATGGGAGAAATAAATATAGAGATAGAGATAGGAAGTGATTTATAAAGATAGGTGGAGATATAATGATAGAGAGAGTTCATAGACAACTTAAAAATAAGAACTATCAAGCTTTACGAAAGTATATTTATGTCATTTTAAGAAATATTTAAAGAACAAATACAACTTTTTATTTAAATCATAGTGAATTAAAGACTTTTGTCATAAAAATTATAAATTTAAAATAAATAAACTCTTTTTTGCATTCAATTGTTGTGAGTAGGCATGAAATGTGATTAAAAGTTTAATGCTATAGTGAGAAGTTGTAACTTGACTGTAAGAGATCTTGTCTAATGTTGGAAGCATATAGAGGCATGTGAATTGTTTGACATAATGAACCATTGTCAAAGGGGCCTTATATTTCTTCCTAATAACATTTTTCAAGAATGATTATAGTACACAACTTGCTTGTTTTATTGGCATTGTGTGTTTTTGGTTCTATAGTTAAATGAGAGATCAAAGTAATCAAAGATGGTTTTTATAATGTAGTGGTTTTTTGGAAACCTTGTTTTATTTGATTTTATCTATCATGGTTTTATTTGTACATAATTAATGTTAAAATAGTTGTTCAAATCATATATTTTAGAAAATGATAATATTTGTGGCATTTTAGATGGGAGCTTTGGGAAGGGGTTATGGACATCCATCAATGCATAATGCATAGAGGAATATTTTCAAATCTTGTAGATACAACTATCCAACTATTATGGCCTAATTTTATTGTTGTGGACATATATAACATGAAACAAATCTACAATTCTATGGAAATTAAAATAGGGTGGAAATAATTGATTGTGAACTACATTTATTTTTCTTGTCTTTTCATATTTGTTCTCTATAGGTTAGCATATAGTGTGTTATTGCTACTAATGCTCTTTTTAATCTTTTCACCACTTAAATATAATGTAGATTAAAATACATATATATGCCTAATTAATAAGAATAGATGACTTAAAGTATCTAGTTAGTAGGTAAGGATATAAGGATATGGTTAAGTCTTTGCTTAGGCAATTAAGTTTTTCACTATTCCATTATTTTGGGTCTATTTTATAAATAGATGCTTTCAATAAGGTGTGTTCTTCATTTGTGAAATAGAACTTCATTGCATGCTTTATAAAAGAAGAATTTCAATAAAAACTGCAATTAAAAACTACTAGGCGGTCCTAGGAAGCTCATGTAAAAATTCTAAAATTACCACTTGTCTTTCTAATATCAAGCCTTTTGAAATTTCTAAAAATAGTGTTTGATTCGATTACAGGGAGGTTATTTCCAAATTTCTTTGTTCCACGTGCATAATACCAAATGTAGCAATTGCTTCAATGTTTAATATCAAGTTTTATCAACCAAAGTAGTCAATGGGTTGAATGAAGTATAGTTTAGTTATGACCCTTGGTCTCTAAAAAAAAGACAAGATTAGGGAGAGGAAGTAGAATAAACCAAACATTATTTCCTTATTTTGCGTGATTCATTTTTTTTTTATACTTTAATTTTTTAAACTATTTTGGAATGAATTTTCATTTCCAATTAATTAAAATAGAATAGAATAAATTAAGTGGTTTGTGAAATTAAATTTAAAATTAGAGGGAATAATCAACAATTGAAATGGTTTTAAAAAAGTTAGTGTGTCTCTTTCGATCATGTGTGACATTTATAGAAGTCATGTATCCTTTGTTGATCGACAATTTTCATACATGCATATGGGAAGGGGTTTCAAAGAGAACAACTGGCGAAAGCTTTCTGTGCATAATTTAAATCAAGAAAACAAGGTTGAATTTATTACATTCTGACATGACAAGTTTACAGAGCAACATGTTGAATAGATTGACAACAACTTATTTTCCTTTATTATCATGTGGGTAGTGGATCAATATAAGGCTTTGTTTCTAATCGATAAAATCCAAAGAATTTATATTAGGTTTCCCATACTTTGTAGGATCTGTATATCATCAAAAAGTTTTGGTCCATACACGTCCACTATCTTACCTTACCAAGAAAATTCCAGATTGCTAGCAAGATTGATCCATAATTCTTAATGTTATTTAACTGTTGGAGGTTCTTGAGATTATCTATGAACACCTTTATTACACCATTAGTCTTAATAAGATCATCAATATTAAGCATTTTATCTACTATTCTTAGGCTCTTATCTGAAAGATTATGAGAAATTGGGCTTTGTTCCTAAAATTTTATATGCAGTAACTTTTCAAAGTGTATCCCTTGGGCTTTTTCATTCCTTGAATCAAATACCTTTTCTAATTCTTCAAATTGGTTACTAAATTTTTTTTAATCTCACAACACTTCATTCTCTTCCACATTAATGCCATTATTCTTGGACTGGCCATCTATAAATAATTTTCCACAACCAATCTTTTTCTTGATTGAGAAGTGTGACCTGGTTAGTTACAATATCAAAATTTGAGGAGGACCTGGATGCTCGTTTTGTTGCTATAATAATGCGCAAATCTCAGGTTGAGATATATTGTGATGTATTATTGCAAGTGACTAGTTTTCTTTATTTTTAAGTGTCCAATTGTTTGTGCTAAATTCATTTTGTGTCTACCACCTCTCTACTGGAAGTGCTAAATTCATTTTGTGTAGTCACTCCTTTTGGACAGTCATTCCAGTTACCTAATGACAAGAAAGTCTATAACATCTGCAACAGTCAGGTCAGCCGTTGCTGCAGCATTGAGATCAATATGATCAGAACCTATACCAGCTGTGAGAAGAAGTTTTATGCCCTTTGCCTTCTTGATCCGCTCTACAGTCACATAGGCTGGACGGAAAGGTGTAGTAATCAGAACATGCAAATCAGGTATGTGCATTTCAAGCTCTGCAAACAAACATAAAATACATTATAATTTTGTAAGTCAACTTTACAAACAGAAAAGGATTCGGATCATGCACACAAAAGCTTAACTTCAAATGCCACTGTCAGTATGTAGAATTTAGAATATAAGTTGAGAATATAACCCCAACTTCTCATAATCCAAATATGCTGCTTATCTCAATAAAAACAAGAAAAATGGGTAGACAATGTACTCAGTTGTAGACATAGGAATTCGCTTTATTTCAGATAAAATGAAACAGGGCAACCTTTAATCAAGGAATGGTTCCAAGCCAAACTCTTCACATATGCAGCTTGCCATTTTATCTCATGACAATATCACAATCCAAAGTCCAAACTAAAGAAAATGCAAAAGGCTAACAAGCAATCTGGTTATTTGTAATCTATTATATTTTTTTTTTTTGTCGATAAAGGCCGAAGCCAGGTTTGTATATTATATGTAATATTTAATTAACATTCAAGAGTTTATAAGATTTGCAGCATTACAATATGATCTTATCAAATGGTGCACCAGATATAGAGCAACAGAGCTCGGCACCATTACAAAAATTATACAAAAAAACTTAGCTAACCCAGTCATAGAAATTACCAAAAGCTAAATACAACTGCCAAACATAGCTATTTTAATATGAAAAGAAACAGGAACCTAAGAGCACACAAGCACCATGGCTAATCCGATGGTGAAGTGGTGTCCTGCTATGTGCTTTCTGAGGCATTTTCCTACTCCTCCGGAGAAGTAGAAGAGTTTTCTTGGTCCATATTTACTGCTGCATCTTCATCTTCTTCATTGTTTTCCTAATCCACACTGTCATCCCCAGCAGCCTCCGCCTCCTCACCATCATCGGAATCTTCCCCGGAATCATGCTCCTCTTCTTCTACATCTGAGGAATCAGGGCTGCCCAGACCATCCATTCTTTCCTCATATCTATATTTGTAAACCCAGTCCACCTCATCATCTAAATCATCACCGTAAAGGGAATCCATCCCATCATCAATCCCTAAAAATTAACTTTATATTAACTTGTAATCCATTATATTAACTTTATGCTGTCTAAGTTTATATAAATTGATATCCGTCTCTGGAGGTTAGTGCCATCATGTGGCAATTCAAAGCTCTAGCTAGTGATCTTGAATTAAATTTGTAAGGCTCACTAAATTTGCACATGTAACCTGGAGTATGATGGCAACAACAAATTCGCAAAGAAACAGAGCACCTAATTTTCAACAATTTGATGAGAGTTTGTAAATTATATCCATGTCTAAATATGTTTTATCCAAACTTCATTGTCATCAGTAGTTGTACATATTGATATTACAAGTTAAGGCTAATTTTAAATTTAAGGAAGACTAATATGATGCAGAAAGTAAAAGAAAGAGTTGGCATGATCAAACTTACCTTCCTTGTCATCAGATACAACGTACTAATGTCCCTTTGATTCTAGCCATTCTTTTATACCCAAGGATTTTTCCATGCAGCCAAGGAAGTTGGGATTCTGTGAAGCATATTCATTGGCCTTCTCCGGCAGGAGCATGCGTGCGAGACATAACCAATGAAAATTAAAATCTAAGGGAAAATGACAACTCATGATTTTATCATTCAAGTTGCTTATAACTCTGATCCCCCACTATGTCGTGAACAAGGGCAAACAATATTAGACCAGACAAGCTAAAAGAAAAGCAAACAAAAAGAAAATCAGGACTTCGTTAATCTTGTGATACAAAGGTAAGATACCAACTGGTCACAACTTGTAGACTATATTCGAGTTGCAGTAGGTCAAAATACAGAAGAAGATTACTCAAATGAAACAAGAAGTGATAAAGCTTAGAACCACAATATTCGCATCCTTAAATCCAGTAAAAATTAAGCCATATGTGGATATATAAAGGATACTTGGGGAATGAAAAAGGAAAGGGATAAACATCTTATATAATGGGGTGTCCAACCAAATTGGGAACTATCCAGAAGAAGGTGAAATAAGAGCAGAAAAATCAAGAAAAGAAATTGGAGAAGGAAACCACAGGCAATCGTAACTCACAACCTAATAACCTAGAGAAAAGCTTAGAATCCCAAAATGCACCGAGCGTCTGTGAGGAACAGCTCAATTTAGAAATTTGTTTTTGGGCAGTATAAAAGTATTGGGTTATTTTATGGTGACTGGCCTAGTGACAAGTTGGAGGAATTCTGCAGAAACAAAAACGGTTGTGCTCCTGGAAGCAACATATCATCATCAGCAGAATCCAAGGATTATATATAGAGCTTTTAAATAATATTTTCCAGAAAACTCACATTGGCTTCGTAGCCTTCAATGATTATATTTAACACAATATTAGTAGCAAATAGTGCCTTTATACCAAAGAAAATGAGTTATATGATATTGTATGAAGGATATGTTCATTTGTCATTTTTAACTGTTTCCAGTTGTGTACAAAAATGAAGTACAAAGTTGCAAATAGGCCATAAGTTAGCGAGCACAAATCATATTTGTAATTACTATGTACTGTAGACACAAATTCCATATCCAATATCAATAGTTGCAGCTCTCCAGACCCAATCCATATAAGATATTTGTACAATTGTCCATGGATATGTTGGGAAATCCCTCTTTCAACTTCAAGAAAACAGAGCAAGTAAGCAAGCTATCAGACCCTGCTTGGTGGCATGTTCCAATTCTCTCTACTTTAAGCAGCTCAGCAACTTTGTTAAGACCTCCATACAGTCCATCACAGAACCTGATCATATGCTTAACATCATATACACTTGGGAAATACAGTCTCATCAGGCTCAAAAATCTCTCGTGTGTATAAGGAAGCTTGTTGCAAATCAGAAGTTTTAACAGATACCCAAAATCATAAGAACCATTAAAAGCAACCCATTTGACATTCTCATTCAAAACAATGCCAGATGAAAGGAGAAGCTCAGCAAAACGATTTGAATGGATACCCAATTTGTTATTTTTGGTGAAATCGATACCACTCTGTCTCAGCAGGTTGATTGAATCAGGGGCATGAATGTCTTGATTGGGGTTGAATTCGTTGAGATTGAATTGCCACACACAGTGGCGACCTGTTCCACAGTCTGGCAGATTTCCTTTCTCGTCTGAGAAAGTGAGGCCCAATTGGATCAATTTGAGGTTGTCCACATTGGCTCTCATGGTGTGATAATTGAATCTCTCATTTGGCTTTATCACAACTCCAGGGAATGTTGTATCCATGGCTACATATAGGTATTGAGCTACCACTTCTCTGATCAACTTAAATTATTCATCCAAGTTATGTGCCCACACTTCCCTTATGAAAACTGAATCCCTCTTCACCTTAGCCATCATGCATCAAATTTAAAGCTGAGAGATTTTGTTGAAATCTGTTCTGAATGAAATTAAGGGACTGCTATGACACAGTGGCACTTGAAATGCAAATGATTTAAAAAGGTTTTGGCAGGTTCTATTGTTTTTAGGGTGTATATATTTATAGATATTTCTATACATGTGTTATTCTCGAAATGGCTATACAACCGACAAAATCTATCTGATAAGACTATTTTTTAAAATTTATTATTTAATCAGAAAATCGTAATACAACTGTTTTTTATTTTTTATTTAATTAATAAATAGTTGAGAACTGTCTAATCAGAGTGTTTTAGTAAGCTGTATAAAGGCGTCTGTTATTATAATCAGGGTGGTCGGCTGTATAAACGGCCCCTGTTATTATTATGTTTGTGCATGAGGAGTATTTGTTATTGCTATCAGTTATTTATAGATGCTTGTTTATTTGTTTAGAATGTTCGGGCATGTGAAGTATTTGTTATTACTATAGTTATTTATAGATGCTTGTTTATTTGTTTAGAATGTTCGTGCATGTGAAGTATTTGTTATTACTATCATGCTTGTTTATTTGTTTAGAATGTTTGTGCATGTGGAGTATTTGTTATTAATATCATGTTTGCTTATTTGTTTAGAATGTTCGTGCATGTGTCCAGTATTTGTTATTTCTATCAGTTATTTATAGATGGTTGCTTACTGGTTTAGGATGTTCTTTGATTTATAGATTTAGTTTATAGAAATGTCATAATAAGCTTATGTTAAACTCCAGTTTGATCTTGTATATTAAAAGTTTAGAAATCTATAAATCTTGAAAAACACAACAAAAAAATTAGAATTGAATATGAAAATTGAATTAAAATTAAATTTTCTTACTAGCTAATTGAATTTTGTCATTAAAAGATTTGAATGTTTTAGTTGGTTTGAATACTTTTAGGATCTATATTTATAGATGTACTATAGAGATATACCATGCCATTTATAGTCTCTTTCTATAAATGTTATAAACTTTAATGAGTTATGTGTAGGTTTTTTTAGATCTCTATTTATATATGTGGTATTATATATTGTAATTATTTAATTTTATTTTTAGCTAATTTAATCAAATTCTTGTAGAGAATTTTTTTTTTAAAATCTGAAAAAATTAAATTATTTTTTTATTTTTTTGGTAAAAGGCCAAAGGCAAGAAACTTTATTTATCAAAAACTTATTACAAAAACCCTACTTAGTGCAGGCGCTGGTAGGAAAGAGTGGGCTGAGAAAACTTTCAGCCTTGCCTAAGACCTTAGTCCGGATTCTGATACATGAAGATTAAGAGGGCATTCCCTCCTATTACAATATTAAATGAAAAAAATGTATATAGCATTGTATGTTTGTCTGTTTTCTCTTGATTGATGGCGGTCACTTTCTTTGTTCTCGTGAGGATAGAGAGCCTTCTTTCTTTCTTCAGTTTCTGCTTTTAATTTGAACCTAACCTGTTGCAATTCAACTTATTGGCAGGATCCCCGTTAGTATTACAAGAGGCTATTCTAAAATATAGAAAACGTGATAATTCTTACCTTTCCAAGTTTTATTTTTCCAAAAAATAGAAATAGAAAAGAGCTTGTGTGACTAGTGCCAAAAAAAACTTTAAAATCAATTTTCCCCTTTGCTCATAGAATGTAACCTGACTCTCTAGTGTTTGGGTTTTAAAATTTACGATGATATCTTAGATCTTGAGGCAGATTACACTATTGATATCCTAGATACTTGATCGCAAAAACCAATTAAAGAAAAGCATTGCATGTTCTAGAAAGGAGGTGATCTAGATTAATTTGAAACACTTTCTCCTCTAAGATCCCTCAGACCTTAGACCTTAAAGAGGATAGCAGCTTAGAGAAATGATCTATTGCTTTTGTACTTCGTGTATGACCTTCAAAAAAGGAAACATCTAATAACAGAAGGAGATTCCATTGTTAGCTCAGGTTAGGAATATATTCATAGTTATGAACTTCCATTAGAGTTTCTTAAGGACTTTTGGAAACCATGTCAGAAGTAACGAATAAAGTTATTTGCCTTAGAATCCTTAGTCTATATCTGCCAAAAAATGTTAATGCATCCTCAACTATTTCAAAAAATATATTGTTGGAAAAGAATGAAATCAAAATTGTATATATATATATATATATATATATATATATAGACACACACACACACACACACACACACATATTTATAAATATATATATATAAAGGAAAGATCGACTAAAGAATTAGGTGTCTCTTAGCTTGAAGAGAAAAATAGATGAAGTTAATGATCTCTAAACAAAAGCAAAACAGAAAAAAGGAAACATTTAATAAGATTCATAAGGGGTTTTATAGATACACATCCCCTATATTTGCACTAAATCTATAATTTATTATTAGTTTTTATTTTAAATGATTTAAAAATATTATTTTTTCTTTATTTATTGATTCTAGTAAGTAGAAAATTCAAATTTCTTAAAAAAAATTAAAAATTGTACACATTATAAGTTGGGTCAAAATTTATAAGAACCATTGAAAAGGGGGGGAAGAAATTTAAACAAAAGCAAAAGAAATCCCAAGAAAATTTTATATTTTTACTTAATAATTTTATTATTTTATTTTTTTAATAATTAAGGGGTTGAAGCCGAAGATTTGAATTAATATGTTAAAAAACTACATGAAGTTCAAAGTATAAATCTTAAAATAAGGAAGCTTAAACTGGAAGACCATAAAAACCAAAATGGAGCATCTCCTTAGCTGCAGACTGAGACTATATGTATCTATGCAGCACCTAGAACACACTAAATCTATGCAAAGAAAAAGGCATGATGGCTAAGCATTATCTGTATTGGCTCAGTCTAACTAAGATGATGATCCTTCATCATCTTCAACATTCTCTATGTGGATGTCCTCTCCCTCTTCCTCATCCTTCGCTACCTCATCAACATTCTCCTCTTTTGCACCTTCTGACTCTCATCCTCTTCCTCATTGACAACCTCATCTTCTTGTGTGTCTGCATCTGCCTCATATATGGTCTCCTTGAATAAAATTCTTGTATTGGCAACTTCCTATACCAGTTAGAATAGCTGAGGGGGGGTGAATCAATTAGATCAGTTTATAAATTTATGGCGACTAGCCTAGTGACAAGTTGGAGCAATTCTACAGAAAGAACAATGGTTAAGCTCCTAAAAGTAACATATCATTATCAACAAAATCCAATGATTATATGTATAGAGCTATTAAATAATATTTTCCAGAAAACTCACTAATGCCGAAATAAAGAAAAATATAGTTCCAATTTTCTTAATGGTATATCACTTGTATGGATCAACCACAATTAAAAATTAAAAAAATGAAAGAAAAAAGGGAAACCATAACATTTTCTTAATCTACAGATTTTGAGGGGTTTGTTCTCATTTGACACATCATCCAACTGAAATGAGCTCCTTCTACAAAATGCCACAAAAATCAGCATTCTATCTGAGGAGTATAGGGTGAGTCCCAATTGGTATCTCTTCTATAAAGAGCCCAAATACCTACAATTGGCTAGCCTAAATGAAACATTAATCCTGAAAAATTATTGAGTGTGTGCGCTTACCTATTTTATATGTTTCAGCATTGAGGGTTTCAAAGTGAGGTTTCTCAGGTCTCTAATCTGAGTCTGATGAGTGCCAATTTTGTTAGTCGATGGCCTTTATGAAAATGGGTCATCTTTAATTTTGTCATTTAGTGAGACAATCTGGGTAAGATCCAAATTGCTATCGGTTCAACAATATGGATTTAATGTGTCAAGCATATAACATTGGCTTTGTAGCCTTCAATGATTATATTTGACACAATATTAGTAGCAAACAGTGCCTTTATACCAAAGAAAAATGAGTTATATGATATTGTATGAAGGATATGTTCATTTGTCATTTTTAACTGTTTCCAGTTCTGTACAAAAATGAAGCACAAAGTTACAGATAGGCCATAAGTTAGCAAGCAGAAATCATATTTGGAATAACTATGTACTGTAGACACAAATTCCATATCTAATATCAATAGTTGTAGCTTTCCAGACCCAATCCAGATAAGATATTTGTACAATTGTCCATGGATATGTTGGGAAATCCCTCTTTCAACTTCATGAAAACAAAGCAAGTAAGTAGGCTATCAGACCCTGATTAGTGGCATATTCCAATTCTCTCTACTTTAAGAAGCTCAACAACTTTATTAAGACCTCCATACAGTCCATCACAGAACCTGATCATATGCACCATTAAAAATAACCCATTTGACATTCTCATTCAAAACAATGCCAGATGAAAGGAGAAGCTCGACAAAACGATTTGAATGGATACCCAATTCATTATTTTTGGTGAAATCAATACCACTCTGTCTCAGAAGCTTCATTGAACCAAGGGCATGAATGTCTTGATTGGGGTTGAATTCCTTGAGATTGAATTGCCAAACACAATGATGACTTGTTCCACAGTCTAGCAGATTTCCTTTCTTGTTTGAGAAAATGAGACCCAATTGAATCAATTTGAGGTTGTCAACATTGGCTCTCAAGGTTTGATAATTGAATCTCTCATTTGGCTTTATCACAAGTCCAGGGAATGTTGTATCCATGGCTACATATGAGTATTGAGATACCACTTTTTAAATCTATAATTCATTATTAGTTTTTATTTTAAATGATTTAAAAATGTTATTTTTTCTTTATTTATTGATTCTAATAAGTAGAAAATTTAAATTTCCTAAAAGAAATTAAAAAGTGTACACATTATAAGCTGGGTCAAAATTTATAAGAACCATTGAAAATGAGGGGGGCAGAGAAATTTAAACAAAAGCAAAAGAAATCCCAAGAAACTTTTATTATTTTTAATTAATAATTTTTTTATTTTTTTTAATAATTAAGGGGTTGAAGCCAGAAGATTTGAATTAATATGTTAAAAAACTACATGAAGTTCAAAGTATAAATCCTAAAATAAGGAAGCTTAAACTGGAAGACAATAAAAACCAAAATGGAGCATCTACTTAGCTCTAGACCGAGACTATATGTATCTATGCAGCACCTAGAACACACTAAGTCTATGCAAATAAAAAGGCATGATGGCTAAGCATTATATGTATTGGCTTAGTCCAACTAAGATGATGATCCTTCATCATCTTCAACATCCTCTGTGTGCATGTCCTCTCCCTCTTCCTCATCCTTCTCTACGACATCAACATTCTCCTCTTTTGCACCTTCTGACTCTCATCCTCTTCCTCATCAACAACCTCATCTTCTTATGTGTCTGCATATACCTCAAATATGGTCTCCTTGCATGAAATTCTTGTATTAGAAACTTCCTATACTAATATTATTTGTTTAGTATATGTGCCAACTACTAGCATCTGTTCTTGACCAATTCATCTTCCGAGCAGTTTCCTCCTCTGTATATATGATTAATTATAGTACGCTCAAATCTATTAATCAATGATAAGATCACCTCAAGAAGAGAGTGTAGCCTCTAGTTTGGTGTAGCCTTGGATCTAACAAAATTCACCACTACCATGGAATCCCCTTCAATCTCTATCTTAGCCAAATTCAATCCTAAGCATAAGCATAATCCTGCTAATAGGGCTTTGAATTCCACCATGTTATTTGTATCCAAAGGTATAGATAGTCTAGATAAAATCCTACCTTGGTTGGAATGGATCACACAACTAGCTCCCAAAGGACCAAGATTCCCTCTTGAGGCTCCATAAATTTTAGTTAGTACAAACCTATAGGGGGGGGAATCCATTTACAAATTTCTCTATTTCTGATGCTAGTATGAGCACCCCTACCAATGACTGGAGGAGCTTTAAGATATTGTTTACACATTACATTATCAAGTTTCTTCAATCTTGGTAAACCTCTAACTTTCTTCTTTTTACTAATACTCACCAAATTGTCAAAGTTAACATGACATAGCCTCTTATGCCATAACCAAACATCATCAAATTGTGCAAATAAACATGTCTCTTCAGATAGATCTAGATAGAACAAATTACCTCTAGTCTGTTCTCCACTTCCAATTAGTTCACCAGTAGCATCAAATATTTTAGCCTTCCTGTGATGAAATTTCACTCGGTAACCAGATCTATTAAGATGTGCAACACTCAATAGATTATAGTTAAGACCTTCAACCCAATAGGAATTTTCACATGTGATCTTATCAGTTAACTTAATTGATCCTTTACCTCTCACAAGACATGGTGCATCATTACCAAACTTAACACTTCTATCTTTGTAATGATCTAGGGTTTCAAATTTACTTTTATCACCAATCATTTGATGTGAGCAACCACTATCAATAATCCATTTATCACCTTTACTCACATAAATAATAAGTGCAATTTTCTCATCTCATCAGAATCATCTTTCATAGCAACATAAACTACTTCAATATCAAAATCATCACTATCACTATCAGTTTCCTCTTCTATAATATAACAACATTTCTTACCTTTATCCTTGTAATCTATGTACCTTCGGTGATCTCTATTATCTCTCTTATCCTTATACTTTCTTTCTCTTTCCTCATCATTGTCAATCCTGTCAAGACACCTTGCAGCAATATGGCCAACTTTGTTATATGAGAAGTAGATTATAGGAAGTTTACCTTTATATTTTCCTTTTCCTCTCTTCAATTTTCTAGCCATGAGTGCCTCAAGATCATCGAGTTCCTCATCAGAAGTGTCACTGTCACTTTCATTATCACTTTCACTTTTCATGCGCTTTTCTTTTTCTCTCTTAGATTTATGTAAAACCATTTGTGACTTGAATGTAGATTCAATGTTAGGAATAGTGTAGTTATCATAGTTAGAAAGTTGAAAAGCGGTAACCTTACCAACAAGACTTTCCATAGTTAGAACATTACCAGGGTTGCATCTTGATTCTTGAATTACTAAAATTCTGATGGCATATATAGGAAGCAAAGTTCTCAATACCTTTCCAATGACAGTCTCATCATCACTGATTCTATTAGCTCCTCTAATAGCATTCACTATCTCCTTGATTCTTCCACAATATTGAGCAATATTCTCACCTTCTTGCATTTTCATCTCATCAAAATTACCTCTCAAGCTTTCAGCTTTTTCTCTCAGTACATTTGTATCACCACCATAGATAGTTGAAAGAGTATCCCACATTTGCTTTGCAGTCATGCAATCCTTGATGTCTTGAAATTCAGGATAGTTTATGGCAGATGCAATCTCCAACATTGCTTGATTGTGTTCTTGTTTTTCTCTCATCTCCTTGGCAATCAAAGGTGCAATAGGTATAACATAGTCATGTTCAACATAGTATTTCACCGAATCTCCAATACCAGCTATATGCAGTTTTATTAGACTCTGCCAGGCAGGGAAGTTCTCCTTGTTCAACTTTGGTACCTCCTTTTCATACATCTTGATCATTTGCTTCAAGTACCTTTAAACTTGTTCTTTGTAAGCACCAACAACTCTGATACCAATTGTTAATATAATTTAGGACAATAGAGAGGGGGGTGAATCAGTTGTTCTTAGGTCTAGAAGTACCAATTGAACTTTTAAACACTTCAACAATCTCAGATCTAATCACCAACAAAACTCGGTATCTAAAGAATATATATACTAGAAATATATAACATGCAGTCCACTGTCCAACAATATTTGTCTTGTAGAATATAAAACATGTACATGAAAACATTCACACAAGTATAACACCAGGATTTATAGTAGAAACCCAATTTGGGAAAAACCACTTTGTAACATGTTACTAATATTTTTAGTCTTCTAAAGTGAGCTCTGTCAAAAGATAGCCTTGTTAAAGGTTTACAAACACACTGCTAGATGTGACCCTATTAAAGGATTTTAATCACCCTGTTAGGAGTGGCCTTATTAAAGGACTTAAGTAAATTCCATTAGAATGCCACCTTGATTAAAGGATTTAAACAATGACTATTAGATCAACCTTGATTAAAGGATTTAGACTAATACAATGGTTAGAAAGTAGCAGTAGTTTTTGATCTGAAAAATATACAACTCACTTTGCAAATAATAGATCCAATTCACACATATATGTTGATTTACTGACTGAGTTCCATTTCCATCTCCATCTCTAATCTACTCAAAATTTGCTTCAAGAAATCACAACTCTGATCAACTCCTTCACCTTTAGCCTTCTGCTTAGACTAATTAGTCAATAACATCAACAAATTAAGCATACTCTGTATCCTCACACTTAGGTTTCTTTTATACCTCTTCAATAGGTAAATCATTCTTTTATCGTTTAATCTCCTCCGTAGATCTTAGGTTTAGGTCAGATTCATCGAATCCTTCTATCCTTTAAGTTCTTCATCCATCTTTCTAGAAACATCTTCAATCTCCTCATTGAATCCATAATAAAATGATTTACCATGCATTAAATTCCCCATACAATTAATTAATAAAGTCAATACGATTTACATAATCCAAGAATTCAACTGTGTCGGCTGAGAATATGAATTCTTCCTCCAAATGTAAATTACTGACCCTCGGTCAATACTGTGTTCATCTCCTTAGTCATCATTGCATAACTCGGTCATCTCTTCAAACTGTCTTCCTCGGCTAACATTGTCTTGCTCAGTAATTTCTTGTCGCTCCACATTTCCTGATGTTCAGTCAACACTAAAGTTACTTAGCATATATTGGCGCTCGGTCGACACTAACATCACTCAACTTAAACTAGATTTCTTCAGTTTTTCTCAATTAAGCCTACTTCTTCAGTCTTTCTTCTTACTTAGATAAACAATACATTATCTTATCATTGTGCCAAATAATCACTTGTACTCATTGAAGTATCAAATCACTCAACCTTTCCCTAGGTTCTATTGTTATCTCCCTTGCCCTAATCCTTTTCATCAATCAATAGATATAGTACTTTCTTAGATAGCAAATGTCTTACTAGTTAAGGTTTGACATCCATGACAATAAAACAATTGCTTCAATTGTAGTTTCCAATAGAAAGTAGTTTCAAATTTTGGTGTTCACAAGGTCAAGGATGCATAACTCATGGGCTTCGCACTTTTGGAGTTTGAAAGTGCGAAACCCAATGGTGACATCACTTGGCCTGAGGGCTTATAAAGGTGATCAAGAGCTTCCTTTTCTTCATTCCTTGACTTATTGTTTTCAAGCTCTGATTGGTCAGTGTTATCACCTAATTATTTTTTTTAGGCTTGTAGTCGATTGTTCTCATTTTTCTCTTACATGTTGGTCATGATTCTATCTTTGAGATCCTCACAAAGGTCTTTCTAGCGCCCTTGTTGTCAAGTAGGGTTTCTTTTTTTTGCCTATTTGTCATTTTTTTTTCTTTTTTTTGCACATATTTTTCATGTCTAGGATTTGGCCTAGGGTTTTTTTGTATTTATCCAGTCTTCCCTTTTTAAGGTCTTGCTCAATTTCAAGCATTGTTTGGTTAGGTTTAGGGTTTCTTTTGTAGTTTGTTAGTCTCAGTTTCCACAATTTCCATCCCTTGAAAGGCCAAAGGATCGAAAAACCATCATTGTGAAGAACTCTTCAAAACAAGCTACAAAGTCCTTTTGGGGTCATAGGCCTTTTAGCATCCGAATAATATCATCATCCCTGAAAGACTAAAACATTGACAAGTGTCACAACTACCAAGTCATCTTCGGATCTTTTACCTTTCAACCTCCTACTACTTTTGAGAACACCAAAACTTTGTAACTCTACAACACCAAAGACAATGTTAGGCCATCACTTATTTCGCATGTTTAGCCTTTCCACCTTTGATAATCGCATCCATCTTCAAAACTTTGAAAATTCACTTTGCTATCTTCCGATGAACTTTCACCCTTTCACACTTTTGGTCACTGGCTTTTCACCTCTTTTGCACTCTAAAAAGCTAAAATCCCATCATCACAACCTTCATTTTTTGTCCTTTCAACTTTTTGGAGGTTGATTATATCTTCGATGTTCACACCTTTAAAACTCCGAAAAATACAATTAGACTTATTTTTGCTAGTTTCAGGCTTGTGGGTTTGATTTTTGGGTTCACAGAGACTTATTTTCTTCATTTTTAGTTTATTTCAATAAATGTTTTTTGATAGTTGTATTTTTTCTTACAAAATGCTAGAAATGATAGTCATACTAGAAATGAAGTTCTTGTTCAGATGTTACCACGTGTTGTCCAAGGTTGGAAACCTTCATAGGAGATTATAGACACTTAGGGAATGTGGAATCGAACATGATTTTCACACTTGGTGTGCCAACCCTAATAGAAGATTGGTTGACTATACTTCTCTTGTTCTTTCAAGTCTGGTCAATGTTGTAACACATCTAATAACTATCTTATCTTCATATCTTATCATGACCCTTGCACAACACTATGTTCTTGATAAGATGGTGGTGAAGAATAAAATAGGAGACCTTGTCCTCAATATCAAGCCAGACAAAATTGAGGATGTCTTTCACTTGTCTAAGGGGATAGCCAAATTTTACGCACTCTCCATTGACAAGGGTTTGCAATGGTTCAACAATAACACTCAGCTCACTTATGAAAATGTAAACAAGGAGAATTTGATGCAACCCCTACCCAAGAACAAGTTGGAAAAAATAGACATGAGGAGGGGATGCCTAAAGGATGATATTCAGGAAGTAGTAACTATGCTAAGCATATTATATGGGCTTCCCCAATCTATCCAACTTGAACACTAGATGATTTTTTTTGATTGAAAGGATAAAGGGGAGAAGGTCTAGATTTGATTCAGCCACCATTCTCAGTGACAACTTAGATGAACAGTTGATTGCAATAAAGAACAATCCTCAGTTCTACATGGCTTCATACATAATACCCTAGGTTAGTAAAAAGAGGAGCTTTTGGTCAACCCAATGCATGATCATTCACTATATATTTGAGGTTTCTTAGAAAAGACAAATTGGATGAAATTAACTCAGAATACATGATTGTTAATTATTCTTTTTTCTTTGTGATCATCTATTCAAATAAGGGTGATTATGCAAAGAGTCTCTTGGAGGAAGTTGATGCTAAAGTTCGGGTGATAGGTGCCTATTATATTCAATTCAAAACTTTCACATGTGTTAGAGTGGTAGGGTGTACTCTTAACCCAAGGAAGATTCCTAGGTACCCCTCAAATATAATAATTCTTTTGGAGATGGTTAGGAAACTTTCTAACACCTATGAACATATTAAGCATACGAATAAAAACTGTTGGGACTTCCCCATTTCTGTTGGCCCCTACTCTCTACAAGACATGAAAGATGCAAGTCTCTAGCCTTTGAGTGGGATGAATGTTCCTTCCAACTGTTTAATCTAATCAGAACTATATTTGATCACATAGACACTTACAACCACATCATGGGTATACATTATGTTCACAAGCCTCACATTGAAGATCACTAGATAAACTATGCAGATGATTATGAGGTTAGGATCAAAGACTATTGTAGAATCTACCTTGAGCTTGCACAAGATGCTCTAAATATCTATATTTCACCTGAAGTCTGAGAGATGGATACTAAAGATGTCTTAGATTCACTATACAATCAAAGGCAAGATATTTACAAGGGCCATTTGAATGGGGAAGTAGATAAAGAAGAAAATAACAATATTGAATTCAAGGCCAGACAGGTGATAAAGACCACTAAGGAGTAAATCAGAAGGCTTTTCAAACTAGATCTCGTACTTATGAAGCCACAACTTGACCCACTTTCTAAAGGAGAAAAGGGTAAGGAAGAGAAAATAATAATGCCTAAGTTCAAAGGAAATGCTCCTCAAAATCTCAACACAATTTATAGATATGATCAACCAGTAGTATATTGCTCAAATCCAAAGGCAAAACCAATAAGAACAAGAATGATGGGAAGTATTACTCCACCTACTACTTAGTAATTTGTTGCACAAGGACAAACATCTACCTTAGGTAGGTCCCCAATAGTAAAAGTAATAGGACCTAGAACTACTCAAGTAGAAAAGGGGAAGGTATAGAAAAGACAGAGGCTTAATTAGTTTATTCATTGATCCATTTTGATCATCACAAATAAACACAAATCTTGTCTTTAAATAAAAAATCCTTAATATTTTTAATTTGACGCAGATGAGCAAAAATATGAAATAAAAAATACCTAATAGAAAGGTTCAAATTGAAAAGACAAAACCACATAGACTATCTTATACAAACTTAAAACTTAAATCAACTTATTATAAATGAATATATAATGCTACATTAGAAATAAGAGACGCAATACGTCAAAGTTCCTGCCAATAATTAGAGAGGAAGGAAAAGGGATATAAAGATATGTAATAGATAAATATATCTAAAGGGAGAGACAAGAGAGAATGACTGAGGGAGAAATAAATATAAAGATAGAGATAAGAAGTGATTTATAAAGATAGGTAGAGATATAATGATAGAGAGAGTTAATAGACAACTTAGAAATAAGAACTATCAAGATTTTCAAAATTATATTTATGTCATTTTAAGAAATATTTAAAGAAAAAATACAAATTTTGATATAAATCATAGTGAATTATTGATTTATGTCATAAAAATTATAAATTTAAAATAAATAAACTCCTTTTTGCATTCAACTGTTGTGAGCAGGCATGAAATGTGATTAAAAGTTTAACGCTACAATGAGAAGTTGTAACCTGACTGCAAGAGATCTTGTCTAATGTTGGAAGAATATAGAAGGCATGTGAATTGTTTGACATAATGAACCATTGTCAAAGCAGCCTTATATTTCTTCCTAATAACATTTTTGAATTAGTATAGTACACAAATTGCTAGTTTTATTGACCTTGCGTGTTCTTGGTTCTATAGTTAAATGAGGGATAAAAGTAATCAAAGATGGTTTTTATAATGTAGTGATTTTTTGGAGACCTTGTTTTATTTGGTTTTATCTATGATGGTTTTATTTGTACATAATTAATGTTAAAATAGTTGTTTAAATCAAATATTTTAAAAAATGATAATATTTGTGGCATTTTATATGGGAGCTTTGGGAAGGTGTTATGGACATCCATCAATACATAATGCATAGAGAAGCTTTTTGAAATGTTGTGGATACAACTATCCAACTATAATGGCCTAATTTTATTGTTGTGGACATATATAACATGCAATAAATCTACAATTCTATGGAAATCAAAATAGGGTGGAAAGAATTGATTGTGAACTACATTTATTTTTCTTGTCTTTTCATATTTGTTTTATATAGGTTAGCATATAGTGTGTTTTTGCTACTAATGCTCTTTTTATTTTGCACAAAGAAATCTTTTCACCACTTAAATATAACGTAGCTAAAAATACATATATATGCCTAGTCAATAAGAGTAGATGACTTAAAGTATCTAATTAGTAGGTAAGGATATAAGGATATGGTTGAGTTTTTGCTTAGGCAATGCAGTTTTTCAGTAATCTATTATTTTGGGTCTATTTTATAAATAGATGCTTTCAATAAGGTGTATTCTTCATTTGTGAAATAGAACTTCATTGCATGCTTTATAAAAGGAGAATTTCAATAAAATATGCAATTCAAAACTACTAGGCGGTCCTAGGAAGCTCATGTAAAAATTCTAAAATTACCATTTGTCTTTCTAATGTCAAGCCTTTTGAAATTTCTAAAAATAGTGTTTGATTCGGATTACAAGGAGGTTATTTCCACCATTATTTGTTCTACATGCATAATACCAAATGTAGGAATTGCTTCAATGCTTATTGTCAAGTTTTATCAACCAAAGTAGTCAATGGGTTGAATGAACTATAGTTTAGTTATGACCCTTGGTCTCTTAAGAAAAAAAAGACAAGATTAGGGAGATGAAGTAGAACAAACCAAACATTATTTCCTTATTGTGGGTGAGTCATTTTCTTTATACTTTAATTGTGTAAAGCATTTTTCAAATTATTTTAGAATGAATTTTCATTACCAATTAATTAAAATAGAATAGAATAATTAATTGGTTTGTAAAATTAAATTTAAAATTAGAGGTAATAATCAACAATTGAAATGGTTTAAAAAAAATAATGTGTCTCTTTCGATCATGTGGGGCAATTATAGAAGTCATTACAATCCTTTGTTGATCAAGAATTTTCATATATGAATATGGGAAGGGGTTTCAAAGAGAACAACTAGCAAAAGTTTTATGTGCATGATTTATATCAAGAAAATAAGGTTAAATTTATTACATTTTGACTTGGCAACTTTACAGAGCAACATGTTGAATAGATTGACAACAACTTCTTTTCCTTTATTATCATGTGGATAGTGAATCAATATAAGGCTTTGTTTCTAACAGATAAAATCCAAAGAATTTATATTAGATTTCCCATATTGTAGGATCTATATATTCATGTCCTACAACATCACAACATTTTGGTCCATACACATCCACTATCTTACCTTACCAAGAAAATTCCAGATTGCTAGCAAGATTGGTCCATAATTATTTATGTTAAATTTGACTATTGGAGGTTTTTGAGATCTCTATGAACACCTTTATTACACCATTAGTCTCAATAAGATCATTTGTATTAAGCATTTTATCTACTATTCTTAGGCTCTTATCAGAAAGAGTATGAGAAATTGGGCTTTGTTCCTAAAATTTTATATGCAATAACTTTTCAAAGTGTATCCCTTGGGCTTTTGCATTCCTTGAATCAAATACCTTTTCTTATTCTTCAAATTGGTTACTAATGTTGTGTGATCACACAACACTTCATTCTCTTCCACATTAATGTCATTATTCTGGGATCCTGAATCTTCAATCTGTACAATTGAATGTGTTTCTTCTTCTTGGACTCCCCTTAAATCTTTTTTGAATTCTTGACTGATTGGAGAGCATCTATAGATAATTTTCCACAACCAATCTTTTTCTTGACTGAGAAGTGCAACCTGGTTAGTTACAATATCAAAATTTGAGGAGGGGAAGGGAGTAATATATCATCTTGCATGTGTTATGCTTAAACTGTTTAATTTTCCAAGTACTATGGGGACTCTATTATCTAACCCACAACTATTAGTCATTTGTTTTTTTCTTTGTGTTTGTGTAACTACAATCTCTCTCTCTCTCTCTCTCTCTATATATATATATATATATATATATATATATATATATATATATATATATATATATATATATATATATATATCTTAAAACACATTAAAGAATATCTCTTATGCATAAACATTTGATAAAAAAAATATCTCTAAATTTTGTAATTAAAATTTTAAAAACCCCTCAGTTTCAAACTTATTAAATAACTAATGAACAATATTTGAAATTGATTTTATTAGTTTAACTTCTTATTCAATCTTTTTAGTCAATAAACACAATATTTGAGTAATCTTTACAATTGATTTAATTAATTTAATTTTATATTTACCCTATGATCATAGACTTTTCATTAATCAAAATCTAAGTTCATGGTAGATAAAACTAATATAATTTTTCCTTACTTGGGAGCCCTTGGCCCCAAGCCTTGTCTTGGTCTCAAATTCAAATTTGTGCAGGGTATGTGCAAGATCATGAGGGGCCAAACTCTTCCCTTAAGTGGCAATGAAAAATCAGCAAATCAGGGTTAGTCAACTTGACGTGAAAATTTCAACTAGCTATGAACCTAATATCAAAAAGTTGTAAGAATAAAATCTATAGAAAATTGAATGTAGTTTCTAAACTACTAGGCCTTTTTTGAGAAAAAGTTAGTATGATTCGTGAGAAGTATAGATTTCAATGCAGTAGTACAAAAATTTTAGGAAAAAAATAAGAAGTAGGTGTATGTCTGACCACCTTAATCATAATCAAATGATAATATTTTATTATAAGATTTTATATATAAGTAGTAGACTCATGCCCGGATGTGACGCATATTTTTTTGTAATTTTATTCTAAAAAAATAATTAATTATGAATTTTTTGCTACAATATTTTTAGAATAAAAAAACTCTCATGTCTGATCACCTTAAATCATTAAAAAATTTACAAAATTCAAAATTTATTTATTTTTCCTTATAGTAGGCGAAGCATAGAATGTGACACAATTTTCGGATTTCAAAAATGTTATACCGTCTGAAAGTTATAGTCATTTTTCAATTAGTATATAAATCAGCACTTTAGAGGTAGCTCAATTAGAAAATAACTAATAATTACTTACCGAATTCAAAATTTGACAGCAATTATATCGATAGAAAGCTGATAATCTCCTTAAGATACCCTTTTCATTTTATCAAATTCGGGTGAAAAAAAAGTCGTCAACTACATTGTCAAAGTTTTGAACTGACATCGCCACTTTTTGGCCCCTCATGATCTTACACATACCCTGCAATAAAATTGTGGGTCTCAAAGTTTTGGGTAAACAAGACCAGCGGTTAGGATGCAGATTTAGAGAAGATTGGCAAGAAAGTGTGGAATCCAGTGTTGGCCACTTGCATTTGCAAATCCTTTTTGTTACATATTTTGTAACAAATAATGTAAGTGCATGTAATTTCTCTGGCAAATATTTTCGACCTCAAAGTTTGTATAAGTTTGTATAAGATTTTCCTTGTTTCATGTCTGGAAAACATCCTGAGAATTTTCATGGGACAATTTTGAATTGCCAATTTCCCAGATCTTTATGCCTCTCAGCTAAGTAGCTTTTTGGAGGAATGCCAATTACAAATTCAAATAGCAAAGATCTGTTATATGCTACAGTTGTGCTAGTTGTACCAGTACTTTTTGTTAGAAGACGTGGATGCTAGCAGGGAATTTTTTTTAATCTTCCCTGTCCTTTTTGCTTACCTTCCCCACCTACCAGCACTTTATTTTGAGCCTTGTCACATGATCGCAAGGCTTCTTTCTCACTCATGCGATCATGCAAAAGCCTGCCCACCAACTGCATTAACTACTTCATGCGAACTGCATTATGTTTTGGTCTTTTATTTTACTTTATTTTTTATGCACTATTTGCTGTTGCCACCAAAGCATATGTGGGTCCCCCTCTTTATACTTATCGCATGATCGCATAAGTATTATTTAGTTTATGCGATCATGCGACAGCCACATTTTTCAAACTACCGTTTTAATTACAATTTATTCTTTCTCTGACATTTTTTAAATCGGTTATTCTATAGGCAATTCTAGATGCTTCTGGGTTGAATATTTTTGTAAAAAGGGGAATGTTTTTGTTCTCAGTTTGTGTGCTGGAAAATATACTCTGTCTTTGCAGAAAAATACGATAGTGTGAGCTTTGGCAGCTCTTGGCAAATCTGTAAAAAATCTGCAGGCATTAATATAAAATTTTATTTTAATGTGAAAAGGATCTCAATTGGGTTTCATATTTGTAGCTGTGTGTGATGTGTAATTTTTCCTGTTCCTTTGCCTCCGTCAAATTGGTATCAGAGCTTAAGGTTGTTTAGCAAAGCTGAAGGTTGTTTATGAAAGCTGAAGGTGAATCAAAGAGCAAAGGTATTTATAGCCAACAATGGCAAGAATAAGCTTGAAAAATCCACAGATCCCACAGTTCAATGGGAAAAATTATGATTATTGGGCAATCACAATGAGGGAATTATTTTGTGCTCAAGATTTATGGGAGCTTGTTGAAAATGGTTACCTAGAACCAACAGATGCAGCAGCATATAATGCTTTGACTCAGGTAGAGAAAGATGTGTTAAAGGAAAATAAAAAGGAAGATTCAAAAGCCCTCTTCTTCATCTTTCAAGGAGTGAAAGAAAGTATTTTCCCAAGAATTCAAGCAGCTACAAAGTCCAAGCAAGCATGGGACATTCTTCAAACAACTTATCAAGGAATGGAGAAGGTAAAAATAGCTAAACTGCAAATGCTAAGAAGAGATTTTGAAACAATTTACATGAAAGAATTAGATACAATAGATACATTCTTCACTCAAATCATTGGTTTGGTAAATCAAATCAGATCACATGGTGACACTCTTGAAGAAAGGAGAGTTGTTGAAAAGATTTTAAGAAGTTTGCCTACAAGGTTTGAATCTATTGTGGTAGCCATAGAAGAGACAAAAGATCTCTCACAATTTTTAGTGGATGAACTTCATGCATCATTCATTTCTCATGAGGATAGATTGAGTAGGTCAACAACTTCAAATTTGGAGCATGCATTCAAGACACAAGTCTCAATCAACACTAGTAGAGGCAGAGGAAGAACAAATTTCAGAGGTAGAGGAAGAAATTCTTATAGAGGTAGAAGAGGCAGCCCAATAAACACAAGTGGAAGGGGCAGCAGTCCATCAAGCTCAAGTGGAAGAGGTAACAGCCAAAACCCAAGTCAATACTCATCACAAAATCAGCCTCAAAGCCAAAGGTATGACAAATCCTCAGTCCAATGTTATTATTGCAAGAAATTTGGGCATTATATGAATGAATGTAGAAAGAAACAATATGATTTTAGACAACAAAATGTGAATTTCGTGAAAGAAACCCAAAATCAAAAATCAGAACAGGGTACTATGTTTTTAGCATGCAATGTTGCACAAGCAAATGAAAAGGATGTGTGGTTTTTAGACTCAAGTTGCAGCAATCACATGACTGGAAATTTAGAAATGTTTTCTAGTTTGGATGAGAGTGTAAAATCTGATGTAACTTTGGGTAATGACAACAAAGTAGAAGTCAAAGGAAAAGGGAGCATCAACATTCTAACCAAAATGGGGGAGAAGAAATACATGAATGATGTCTATTTTGTTCCCGGTTTAAAACACAATTTAATGAGCATTGGTCAACTTATTCAAAAAGGGTATAGAGTATTTTTTAACAATGGAGAGTGCACAATTTTAGACAAATTACCGAGCAATCAACTCATAGCAAAGGTTCAAATGACATGTAATAGAATGTTTCCTTTAAAGATAAGACCAGATTTGAATGCAGAGTTCTCTCAAGTAGACAACTCAATGAACTCACAAATGAATGAAAGAAAAGTTGCAGCACTTCCTCAAGTATCTTATCAAGCAGAAATAAAAGATGAAAATTGGTTATGGCATCTAAGATTTGGACATTTAAATTTTGCAGCCTTAAATTTGCTTTATAAGAAAAGCATGGTGAAGGGATTACCCTTAATTGAAAAACTAGAAAGAGTATGTGAAGGGTGCATCTTAGGAAAGCAACATAGAGAATCATTTCCAGCTGGTATGTCAATGAGAGCTAAGGCACCTTTGGAGATAATTCATTCAGATTTGTGTGGGCCAATGCAAACACCTTCAATAGGTGGAAGATTCTATTTTTTGACATTCATTGATGACTATACAAGGAAAACATGGGTTTATTTTTTAAAGCATAAGAGTGAGGTGTTTGAATACTTTTGTCAATTCAAAGCACTTGCTGAAAAATAGAGTGGTTATTACATCAAAGTATTGAGAACGGATAGAGGTGGTGAATATATCTCAAATGATCTTTTAAGATTTTGTAAAGAGCATGGCATTCATAAACAATGTACCACAAGATATACCCCTCAACAAAATGGTATAGCTGAACGGAAGAATAGGACAATAATGGAAATGGCTAGAAGTATGTTGAAAGCCAAACATTTGCCAAATGAGTATTGGGCTAAAGCCATATCATGTGTAGCATATATTATGAATAGATGTCCAACAAAAAGTGTCAGGAATATGATTCTTGAAGAAGCATGGAGTGGAAGAAAACATAATGTTGGTCATATGAGAGTATTTGGATGTGTGGCATATGCACATGTGCCAGATGAATTGAGAAGGAAATTAGATAACAAAGGAGAAAAATGTATTTTTGTGGGATACAGTGATGAATCAAAAGCATACAAATTATACAATCCAATTAGCAAGAAGGTCATAATCAACAGAGATGTGCAATTTGTAGAAGATGAAGCATGGGATGGAACTTTGGATAAAATAGTCAATATTGTAACCAATTTACCACAATAAGAAAATGGAGAAATTATACCAGCAAATATCCCTCAAAATGTGACTCCTCCCACTCCTATACAAGGACAACAAAGTGCTCAAAGGACACCATCATCAAGTATGAGAACAACCTCACATATTCAAACAATCACACCTTCAAGTGGACAACAAACTCCAATATCACGAGGAACACATAGTGCAGGTCCATCAAGTCCACATTCAACAAATTCGAGTGACATGTCCAATCCCACATTGGCAAGCATGAGAAGACATAAAATAAAAAATTTAAGAGAGATTTATGAGCAAAATGATGGTGAGGATAACACAGATCAGAATTCTATTTTTGCATTGTATTCACATGCTCATGATCCAATTCATTTTGAAGAAGCAGTTAAAGAAGAAAAATGGATAAATGCAATGGATGAAGAAATTGATGTAATTGAAAAGAATGAAACATGGGAGTTGGTTAGTCTTCCAAAAGGAAAAGAAGTCATAGTGGGTTTACAAAACTAAATTAAATGCAAATGGTGATGTGCAAAGACACTAGGCAAGACTCATAGCAAAAGGTTACTCACAACAACCTGGGGTTGATTACAATGAGACATTTGCACTAGTGGCTCGTTTGGACACCGTGAGAACAATATTAGCCATAGCAGCTCAAAACAAGTGGGCAGTATATCAAATGGATGTGAAATCATCTTTTCTCAATGACATTTTAGAAGAAAAAATTTATATGGAGCAGCCACCTAGGTATGAGTTTTTGGGTCATGAAAACAAAGTTTACAAGCTCAAGAAGGCTCTTTATGGACTCAAACAAGCCCCAAGAGCGTGGTACAGTAGAATTGACTCTTATTTTTTACAAAATAGATTCAATAAGTGCGATAGTGAGCCTACATTGTATACTAAGATGAATGAAAATGGTGAAATCTTGATTGTCTGTTTATATGTTGATGACTTGATCTTCACCGGTGATTTATCAATTGACATGTTCAAATCAGCAATGAAGAAAGAATTTGAGATGACTGATTTAAGATTAATGAAGTTTTTTCTTGGCATTGAAGTAAATCGGAATGGAAAGGGTATTTTCATCTCTCAGTCAAAGTATGCAAATGACATCCTGAAAAGGTTTAATATGATGAACTGCAAATCAGCTCCAACACCTATGGTCACATGTTTGAAATTGAGTAAAGATGACAAAGGAGATGACGTAAATCCAACATTGTATAAAAGACTTGTTGGCAGCCTTATATATATAACAGCCACAAGGCCAGACTTAATGTTTTCTGTAAGCTTGATTTCAAGGTTCATGGAGACTCCAAAAGTTACACATTGGAACGCTGGAAAAAGAATTTTAAGATATGTGAGTGGAACAAAGAACTATGGGATTCAATACTCAAGCTCAAACGAATCCAAACTCATAGGATATATAGACAGTGACTGTGCTAGAAGTATTGATGATAGAAAAAACACTTTAGGTTATGTTTTTCATTTTGGATCAGGTGTAGTATCATGGGCATCAAAAAAACAACTGATTGTTACTCTTTCATCTGCTGAAGCAGAGTATGTAGCAGCCACAAGTGCATCATGTCAAGTAGTTTGGATGAGAAGAATTTTGAAAGATGTCAGACAAGAATAAGAAGAACCAACAAAGATTTATTGTGACAACAATTCAGCCATATCATTATCAAAAAATCTAGTTTTTCACAAAAAAAGTAAACATATAGACACGAGGTATCATTTCATCAGAGAGCTGATCAACAATGGAGAAATCTATTTAGAACATTACAGGTCTGAAGATCAATTAGCAGACATCTTCACCAAGGCACTGGGAAAAAAGAGTTTTGTTTATCAAAGAGATCGATTGGGTATCAAAGACTGTAGCAGTGAAGATTAAGGGGGAGTGTTAGAAGACGTGGATGCCAGCAGGGAATTTTTTTTAATCTTCCCTATCCTTTCTGCTTACCTTCCCCACCTACCGGCACTTTATTTTGAGCCTTGTCGCATGATCGCAAGGCTTCCTTCTCACTCATGCGATCATGTGAAAGCCTGCCCACCAACTGCATTAACTACTTCATGCGAACTGCATTATGTTTTGGTCTTTTATTTTACTTTATTTTTTATGCACTATTTGCTGTTGCCGCCAAAGCATACATGGGTCCCCCTCTTTATACTTATCACATGATCGCATAAGTATTATTTAGTTTATGCGATCATGCGACAGCCACATTTTTCAAACTACCGTTTTAATTGCAATTTATTCTTTCTTTGACGTTTCTTAAATCGGTTATTCTCCAGACAATTCTAGATGCTTCTGGATTGAATATTTTTGTAAAAAGGGGAATGTTTTTGTTCTCAGTTTGTGTGCTGGAAAATATACTCTGTCTCTGCAGAAAAATGCGATAGTGTGAGCTTTGGCAGCTCTTGGCAAATCTATAAAAAATCTACAGACATTAATATAAAATTTTATTTTAATGTGAAAAGGATCTCAATTGAGTTTCATATTTGCAGCTGTGTGTGATGTGTAATTTTTCCTGTTCCTCTGCCTCCATCACTTTTTTTGAAGGTGCTATAGAGGAAGGAAATGGAGAAGGTTTCTTTTTAGAGACTGAGGTTGGGGTTCCAGAGGCAGTGGCGGTGGACCTTCTTGAATAAGGTAATTGAAAAGAACAGAGTGCAATGTCTATCCAAAATGTTAATATAGATTTATCAGAAGATCGTTGAATAAAGATTTAATTTGGATTCTAAGTTTCGAACATGAAAACATTTTGAGTAATTTTATTGCATTGTAGTGTCATTCAGAAATATTCATTACTGATTTAGATGCTCGTTTTGCTGCTATAGTAATGTGCAAATCTCAGGTTGAGATATATTGTGATGCATTATTGCTAAGTGGCTAGTTTTCTTTATTTTCAAGTGTCCAATTGTTTGTATGTGGGTATGTGGGTATATGTCTCTACCATTGTGTTCTGATTTAGAACCATACACCTTGGTAGTCATGTTGTTCATTTTGTAGTTGTGCATCTCACAAATTCTTCTTTCTCATCATGCTTTTCAATGATAGCTATAGTCTTTGATTTGCATTATATTTTAAAGCTAATAACCATTAATATGAGTTTGCATTGCTCGAGCATGACCATTAATTTAAAAAAAGAAAACCAGAAGAAAGCGTAGTGGTTACTCCGCTTCTAACCGCACTCAATTTGTATAGAAAATGAGCAAAAGAGTTGGGACAATTTGTATTTGAATAAGGTAATTGAAAATAAGAGAGTGTAATGTCTATCCAAAATGTTAATACAGATTTATCAGAAGATCGTTGAATAAAGATTTAATTTGGATTCTAAGATTCAAACATGAATAATGATAACTACAGTCTTTGATTTACATTATATTTTAAAGCTAATAACCATTAATATGAGTTTTCTTTGCTTGAGCATGACCATTAATTTTTTTTAAAAAAATAGAAGAAAGCGTAGCGGTTACTTCGCTTCTAACCACACTCAATTTGTATATAAAAGGAGCAAAATAGTTGTGTATATTAACAGATGAGACAATTTTAAAAAGCAAACCAGAAAAAAAGCATAGCTGTTACCCAACGACATTCAAATTATAGACCTAAATTATATTCCTCCTCATATTCACATCTGCTTTCTGCGTGTTAGCCTTTGGCATTAGGGAAGCATATAACATTGCCTTCGTAGACTTCAATGATTATATTTGACACAATATTAGTAGCAAACAGTGCCTTTATACCAAAGAAAATGAGTTATATGATATTGTATGAAGGATATGTTCATTTGTCATTTTTAACTGTTTCCAGTTGTGTACAATAGTGAAGTACAAAGTTACAAATAGACCATAAGTTAGCGAGCAGAAATCATATTTGTAATAACTATGTACTGTAGACACAAATTCCATATCTAATATCAATAGTTGCAGCTCTCCAGACCCAATCCATATAAGATATTTGTACAATTATCCAAGGATATGTTGGGAAATCCCTCTTTCAACTTCATGAAAACAGAGCAAGTAAGCAGGCTATCAGACCCTGCTTGGTGGCATGTTCCAATTCTCTCTACCTTAAGCAGCTCAGCAACTTTGTTAAGACCTCCATACAGTCCATCACAGAACCTGATCATATGCTTAACATCATATACACTTGGGAAATACAGTCTCATCAGGCTCAAAAATCTCTCGTGTGTATAAGGAAGCTTGTTGCAAATCAGAAGTTTTAACAGATACCCAAAATCATAAGCACCATTAAAAACAACCCATTTGACATTCTCATTCAAAACAATACCAGATGAAAGGAGAAGCTCAGCAAAATGATTTGAATGGATACCCAATTTGTTATTTTTGGTGAAATCAATACCACTCTGTCTCAGCAGGTTGATTGAATCAGGGGCATGAATGTCTTGATTGGGGTTGAATTCCTTCAGATTGAATTGCCATACACAGTGGCGACCTGTTCCACAGTCTGGCAGATTTCCTTTCTCGTCTGAGAAAGTGAAGCCCAATTGGATCAATTTGAGGTTGTCCACATTGGCTCTCACGGTGTGATAATTGAATCTCTCATTTGGCTTTATCACAACTCCAGGGAATGCTGTATCCATGTCTACATATGAGTATTGAGCTACCACTTTTCTGATCAGCTTAAATTCTTCATCCAAGTTATGTGCCCACACTTCCCTTATGAAAACTGAATCCCTCTTCACCTTAGCCATCATGCATCAAATTTAAAGCTGAGAGTTTTTGTTTAAATCTGTTCTGAATGAAATTAACGGACTGCTATGACATAGTGGCACGAGAAATGCAAATGATTTAAAAAGGTTTTGGCAGGTTCTATTGTTTTTAGGGTGTATATATTTATAAATATTTCTATGCATGTGTTATTATCGAAATGGCTATACAGCCGACAAAACCTATTCGATAATGCTATTTTTTAAAATTTATTATCTAAACAGAAAATCGTAATACAACTATTTTTTGTTTTTTATTTTTTATTTAATTAATAAATGGTTGATAAATGTCTAATGGGATGTTTTAGTCGGCTGTATAGATGACAGCGTCTGTTATTATTATGTTTGTGCATGTGGAATGTTTGTTATTACTATCGGTTATTTATAGATGCTTGTTTATTTGTTTAGAATGTTCGGGCATGTGAAGTATTGGTTATTACTATGAGTTATTTATAGATGCTTTCTTATTTGTTTAGAATATTCATGCATGTGAAATATTTGTTATTACTATGAGTTATTTATAGATGCTTGTTTATTTGTTTAGAATATTCGTGCATGTGATGTATTTGTTATTACTATCATGCTTGTTTATTTGTTTAGAATGTTTGTGCATGTGAAGTATTTGTTATTACTATCATGCTTGCTTATTTGTTTAGAATGTTCCTATACGTGTTAGTATTTGTTATTTCTATCAGTTATTTATAAATGTTTGCTTACTTGTTTAGGATGTTCTTTAATTTATAGATTTAGTTTATAGAAAGGTGAACAATAGCATTGAAATTTCCCCCAATTATGAAATGATTGTCTTTCTAGTCTCTAAATATTAGTTAATAATTTTTAAGTTCTTAATATTATATTTTTTTAATTATTTGTAATATATATTTTTTTACAATTTTTATTTATATCAATTTTAATCAATTTAAAAACTAGTTTTATTTTTATTTGATTATTTTTAAATTTTAGACATTTTTATTACGAATTATTTTAAAGTATTATTTTTATTAATATGTAAATTTTAATAGTTTATTTTACATTTAGCTATTTTTTAATCATAAATTTTAATAAATAGATCAATTAACTTCTTATTTTTTAATTTATTACATTTTATTTTAAAGTTTATATAATGATTTTACTTTTGATTTTAATGTAAAAATTTAAATTTAAATTTTCTATCAGCCTTCCCCAGAATTAAAGGCTAATGACTTCAGAGCTGTGTGAAGAACTTGAAAAACATTGATCTATTTTGGCTGTGGGGGATGGCAAACTACCGTTTCCAGATTCCTATCATAATTGGCATTCATTTGTAATTATTTTTACAGGGAAAGGAGTCATAATCAAACTTCGTCCTGATTAAAAGAAATAACCGTGCTTCTATAACCAATATAATTTCAGCTGCCCTTATAAGTACCCCTTTGCTAAGGTATGAATATGCAAGGAGTGCAAAACAAAGAAATCAACTATGCTTTATGCTTATTCAAAATTTTATACAGTAAATTTCCTCCACTATAACTCAAAATTCCTTGGGCCTACAGCCTGAAGAATCCCAGGGATATTCTTAGGGACACTTTAATTGAAAAACTCAGTGTTTGAAGTAGTTGGGTTATATATATATATATATATATATATATATATATATATATATATATATATATATATATATATATATATATATATATATATATATATATATATATATATATATATATATATATATATATATATATATATATATATATATATATATATATATATATATATATATATATATATATATATATATATATATATATATATATATTTGATAAAAATGGTCAAGCCATTATAATTTTATTAACCTGCTTCAGAAATGTTCAAGGGGGAAAGAAGATAGTAAGAAAACCCCCTATCATGGCAGATGCAATGAACTTTGCATATTGAGAAAGTCCCAAGAGAACCCAACCAGCCCAGAGCTCTCAAAAGTAGAAGGAGAAAACCTTCATCTCCTACAGATTAGCTGGATGTATAAAAGTCATAAACAGATGGAACTAAAGCTAAACACTCAAGAGGGAAAGAAGATAGTAAGAAAACCCCCTTTCATGGCAGATGCAATGAAATTTGCATATGGAGAAAGTCTCGAAAGAACCCAGGCAGCCCAGAGCCCCCAAAAGAAGAAGGAGAAAACCTTCATCTCCTACAAATTAGGTGGATGCATAAAAGTCATAAATAGACTGAACTAAAGCTAAACACCACTAAACTCCAATTTTCATCTATTAACCATTCTAAAATCTCTCCAATAATTGCCAACAAACCAAAAGTATACTTTGGCAATAGAGGAACATGTCAGCTGTGAGGATGGAGGAGCTCGGCTCTAAGAAGATCCTCAGAATTTGACTCTCTCATCAAATTGAACAATTGAGCATGATCCCAAACATTTGATCCATTTTCTATAATGACACCACGATTGGCCAACCAATCTGCCATCATATTAGCTTCCCTATAGCAATGGGATATTTTGAATTCTTCAAACAGCGGTAATAATTTAGAAATTTCTTTGACAATGTACTTAATCTCCCAACTAGCAACATTATTTGACACTAAGGCTGAAGTAACCAATTGAGAATCTCCCTCAAATTGAATCTTCTTAATATCCAAATCCACTTCCATCTGAGCACCCAAAAGTAAGGCTCTAGCCTCTACAAGATTGTTGGACCCCCAAGGAATTTGAAAAGAAGCAGCTTGGATGATATTAGCCTCATGATCCCTAAAAATGACACCAGCACCTAATACTTGTGGGTTCCCTTTTGACACCCCATCAAAATTCATTTTGATGAACTGTTCATCTAGAGGTTGCTACTTGACATCTTTCCTAAGGTCCTATTTTTTCATTTTCCCCACCAACACTCCTTTGAATGGAATCTGAATCAATGGCTAGGAATTGAGAAGCTTAGGTTCATGTGATGTGAAAGTGGAAGACAAAGATTTAGTTTGGCTAACTCCTGCATTAACAGTTTCTAATACCGATTTCTCAATAATATTACAAACCAAAAAGACTGAGTTAAATTCTTTTTTGAAAATCCGCTTATTTCTCTCCCACTAGATACTCGAAACTACTGTTGCTTGGATAACTCTCCATACCATTACAAAAAAATAATCTGCACATAATAAAGGCCACTGAGCTAAAAGAGAGTGTAATGTGGAGGGAAGAGGACCTTGCCACCTTTGTCTATTAAGGATCCAAGACCAAATTTCTTCAGAAAAATCACATAGAAGAAGAAGATGGTTAGTGTCCTCCTGGACTTTGCCACAAAAAACACACTAAAAGCTATTAGCGATACCCAGTCTTTGAAGTCGATTGCTAGAAAGTATCCTATTATGTAAGGCTAACTAGAGAAAGGAACCTACCTTAGAGAGAATTGCTAAATGCCAACAAAATCTGAATTAAATATTACTCCCTACTCCAGAAGGATTTGTTAGAGATCTATAGCCTTCTTTAATGGAATGCTGACCATTTGAAGACTTTGTCCATATGAGCCTGTCATCATCATCTGAATAGTAGATTGGCCTCTGATCTAATATAGAACATAAGCTATCAATCTAATCCTGAGGAATTGGTAAACCTGAAAAATCTTTCCAATCTGTCCTTTTAAAGTAAACTATGAACTCTATAGAAAGGTAATCCATAACTTTATGGCCCCATGAATTTTCTAGAAGAACTCTGATCTAATCCAATGTGGAGGAGTTAGCAATAGGTGGTGTATGCACCCTAAAATGGTCGCCTAGACTTTGGGCCCCATTTATTCAATTTATCAATCCTGAATCATTTTTATCAATAATCAATATTTTCAACAATATCAATCTCTTGATCAAGTCTTAATTTCGATCATATACTGGACTTTTATCCTTAGGGCTAACCATTTATCCTAAGCCTTTATTTGATTAAAAGGAATATTTCCTCCCCTTTTGATTAAATAAAAAGCCCACCTTTCCCTCTTATCCTAAGTTGCACAAATAAAACATTATTCCTATTTTATAAAAAGGGAAAAAGCACTTTTTGTCTCACATGAGGCTCAAAAGTCAACACTTGACTCTCATTAGAGGATACTTGTGCACATGGATTGCTCCTCTTTCAAGCTCCACCGCTGATTAAGTCTTTTTGCCTCTTAATCTCCATAGTCCATTTCACCTCATTTCTTATAAAAGGAGAGCTCTCTCCTTCATTTATATCCACTTGTTTTATGCTATTGTTATGCTGCAGGTTTTAGGTGCATTTGGAGTTTGAAGACATTGAAGACTTGTTGCATTTCATTATGGTTGCATATTTCTTTCTTAGTTGCATGATAATGGTATTCTTAGTATAGATTTCCTTTTATGCAATAGAATAAGCTCACATAGTCTAAATAGGAGGTATTGTAATCCATTGCTATTTCCTTTCATAGATTAGTTGCATTGTACTTTCATTTCCATAGTTTAGATTGCATCATCATATAGCTTGCATTGCATTACATCTTCATAGTGATTCTTGGAGATATTGGCATTGTTGCCCTTGTCTACACTTGAATCTCTCATTGTATGGTTGACTAGCAAGGTCACAAGTTTGTAGCTCTAGCTGAGAGCAATTTTCAACCTTGCAACTCCATGCATAGAGAGCTATGAGCTGCTTTGTGAGGCCTCATTCTTGAGCAACCTTGCATGTAATGGTTCATAGAAGTGCACCATTTTAGTGTGTACATTTCTGGCACCCACCGTGGGGCAGAGTAGATAGGCTTTGTCCTTTATTTCATTTGCATTTTCATCATTTTTCGGATTATTTTTCAAAAATTTTGTAGTTCTGGTTTTCTGTCTCAGAATATCGCGCGATACTTCTCAGTATATCACGCGATATACCTTTATATAACGGTGCGATACTTCGCGCTTGCTACAAATATCGCCTGCCTTGAAGAGAAATATCGCGCGATAGTTCGCCCTTGACGGACTATCACCTGACCTTCCTGGAGTATATCGCCCACTAGTACTGAGGTATATCGCCTGGCATAAGGCAAAATATCATGCAGACTAAAAAGTATCACCCCAGTATAGTGTGAAGTATCGCGCGATACTGGTGTCTGGACTATGTCTATACCCGACGATATATTTGGAAAGGTCTTTCCGAGCCTAATCCAACCATGATGGTTTCATTTTCAGATTTTATCATTTGATCAGTTATTTTTGCAGATTATCTAATTTTTCATGTACTAATCATTGGTAGATTTTGGATTTTGCTTCTCCTAACTCTTGTTGGTCTAACAAGTTGTGGTTGTAGGTGCTCTCATTACTTGAAATTTGTCAAAAGAACGCATGTCAAAGAGGGCTACTAATGGTTTTTGCAGGGCTGCCCAAGCATAAAAACAAAAAAAAATTTCTTCCTTGTTTGTTTGCTTTCTTTTCAAGTGTGGCATTCACTAATTGTAGTAGGAATCTTAAAACCTTGTGAAAGGGATCTTGAGGTGGTAGGAGAAGTATGCTCTTCACCTTTAGGTGAACTAGAAAATCTTGACCCATCTTAAGATTTTGGAAGCAAGGGAGTAATTAAATCTCTTTGCTTGGTGTGTTTGGGAGAGATTCTTGAGATAGGGGAGTATGCTCTTCACCCTTGTGGTGAACCAAAAACCTTGAACCTCAAGAATTGATCCACTTTTTGTTTAGATTTAGAATCCTTTAGCGGGCCTGCTCTTGAGCAATCAAGAGGAACGACTCAAGTGGGGACAACCTTGTCATCATTTTCCTTGGTGGCAAGTGATTCCAACTCACTATAATCTCAAGGCTATCAAGGACACCAAAAACCTTGGTAGACATAACACTTGTCTTCGTTTGATGTGAGTAGCTCATGGGATTGCGACCATGGGGAAAACATTGAACAAGAATGCTTAAGGTACTCTTGAGGCCGCAAGGTCCTAGTCTTTTATGAGGAGCAAGAGGGGTGTTGTGAACAAAAATCCTTATTAAGAACCATTAGATAGAAGCCACCTTGTTTAGCTGCTTATCTTCTTAGTGCAAGGATTGATCCAAGTGGACTAACCCGGATCACCCCAAGATACTCACCATATGTGTCCCTTTGGTTGTGTTGTTTGACACTTCCATGACAAAGCCAATATCTCTTGTGGGAAACCACTTGGTGTGAGGCAAGGGGGCATCAAGTTGTGGGTTAAGCTGGTAAGTAATGAGCCTTGTCTTTCTAGGTAGTAATTGCTTGAATTATCTTCGATTGTGCTATACCAGTGTAAACTTTATCAACATTCAGACAATTGATAGCATTTATAGGGTGCTTTTTTAATTTTGATATCACAAGTGTTTATCTTGGTAGGGTTTCTTTTTCCCTTGTTTCAAGTGTTCAAAGACATGTTTGATCCCATACTGTTTGAAAACCTATCCAATTGCTATTGAATTTGTGATTGAAATCAGACATTTTCACCTTCACATTCAGAAACTTGAAATCAGACCTTAAAAACTCAAAATTTTGCACAAATTGGTCAAGATCGACATCAGTATCACATTAGCCAAAGAGAAATATTGCATTGGAAGGTTGTTCTTGGTGAGAAAGTTTATCTCTAGAATTGTGAGCTACATTCTTGGAAAATTCTTGTACTCTTATTGTCCAAATAATTTTCATTTAATCTCAATTTCAATTATCTTTTGGCCTAGCCCAACCTCCTAGTTCAAAAGTGCAAGAGTAGTCACCCTTTGATTTGAAGCACCTCTTTGACAGTGTTGGTAAAGCCCCTTCTTCTATCTTTTCATTTCTCTTTGGACAACAGAGAACTTTGATTATCCTAGTTTGGTGTTGACATTTTGTGAGGTCATCTTATTACCAACAGTCTTCTATTTTCAGTCTTCTTTGGTCAGTCTAGATCTTAGATCCTAGGTGTTGTCATGTTGCTCAACATCTCAATGAATGTTATGGTATCAATTGCACAAGATGGCTCTTAGTCTTCTTCTTTCTTCTCCATTTCCCATGTTCTTCTAAAGTCTTCTATTCCCATGGGAAATTCTTCTTCTTCTTCTTGATTCTTTTCCTCTTATTATCTAGTCTACTTTCTTCTCTTTTATTCATTTCTTCCTATGCTTGATTTATCCTCTTTTGGAACCATGAATCTTGACTATCTAGCTTTGGAACCTTTATTAAGAATAGATGATCTTGAGCTCATTGACATATTCAAAAAGTGTTGTTCTTCCAAAATTCTCATGAGTGATGAATTTATAGCAAAAATAAAAGAAAAGATGATTAAATTAGATGCCTTTGCTAGAATCATAAACATGATCATATCACGATCTTCTTCTTCCAAACATTCTTCATCATCTAAATCTTCTCATTCTTCTTCACCTTCCAAGTCTTATCATGACTCTTCTAGACATCATTTTCATTCTTCATCTTCTAAGTCTTATCATGATTCTTCTAAACACTATTCACATTCTTCATCTTCCAAATCTTATCATGACTCTTCTAAACATTATTCAAATTCCTCATTATCCAAGTCTTCTTCTTCCACTAAGTCTTCAATTTCCTCTTCTTCACGATCTCATTCTTCTTCTACTTCCCCTAAGAGTCTTACTTCTCTTCAGAAGACATACCATAAAGAGCAACATGATAGTCCTTGTGATGTCTCTTCCACAAAGAGTGACACACATACCTTTGATGACTATGATGACTATGATGATGGACAATGTAGCAATACTTATGGCAACTCTATTCCTAAGAGTCCTCCTCGTCGTGTGCTTAGGCTTACTAAAGGGTCATCCTATTGGATAGATTGTGATGGTGATCCATATGATTCTGATTTTGAGAGAAATTATGATATTTGTTGTGAACAATATGATACATCTACTTCTATTGAGGAAGAGAAAGCTTTTCGTGCTGATTATAAATGAAGATACTATGAGCATGTCTTGTCTAAAAACTCTCATGCTAAAAATAAAGATTACACTCTCTAACAAGATCATGTTAATGCTGAACCTTTGTCTTGTGATGGTCCCCTTCCATCCGCCACTTCCTCCAATACCCACACACTTCCTAAAGCTTATGAGTCATCCAAATCTTTCACAAATCCTTCATCCAACAAAGATCCTAAGACTTTCCATGCGGTTCCCTATAGTTATCTTCAAGGGCCACCTCTTAAAGATACTCAAGATAACCTTCACTTGGCTGCAAATACTTTCAATAATGTCAAACCTAAAGAGCCTAAGCCTTCATCTGCTATAATTCCTATTTTAGCTAGTCCTTCACCACCTCTTCCAAAGTCTTCCATACAATCCCAACATGCTTCCTTGTCCTTAGAAGTGGCTCCATGTCAAGAGGACTCTAAAAATGATAAAGAAAAGAACATAAAGAAAGATCAAGATCAAGAACCCTCCATGTCATCCAATCCTTTTCATGATGTCTCTGATCTGCTTCATGGTTCTTTTGATCCTCTACGCTCTTTCGCATTCATTCCACCATCTCCTAAGCAAGATCAAGCTACTACTTACACTATTGATCTTATTGACAATCAAAATAACCTTACTACACTTGCGCTTTCTAAAGATGATACTTCCATTAAGGTTATTAAAAATGGTGTTGTTACTTCTAATGTTGAGCCTATTGAAAATCTAGAAAAAGTTAATACGCTTATGCTACCCAACAATCATTGTCAAGATCAAAGTCTTCCATCTTCTTGTTCTACCATTCCATGTTCATTTCCGCTTTCTACTCTTCCTAAGTCTTTGCAAGCTCTGAACAATCCTATCAAAGAAGTTGCTCCTATTCAAGATGTTCATGATCCTATTGTAAATCCTAATGCTCACTCTAAAGATCCTGATGTCCTTGGTTGTCATATAGATGCTAATGAACTTATTGATTATCCTTTTGCATCTTCCACTTCCATCCTTGGACCTCCTCCACCAATACTAAGGGCTTCACGTCTTCCTTCCATTTTGGGTCCTTATGTCCCTTCACTTTCCCCTCCTAATTCTTCTAATTCGTCATCCATTTTGGGTCCTTATGTCCCTCCATCTCCTATCTTTCCTCAAGATCAACATAGATACATACCCTTGAATCCTTTTCATCCACCCACCCATCTAAACCAGTCGTATCATCCTTCTTCTTCCACAAGTCCCAAGTCTTTTGGAAGTAACCTGAATGTTTAATACAAGAAAAAGAAGCAATACAAGAATCCATCAAAAAAAGAAGATCACCATGTCTCCTCTAATCGACATGGATATATAAAGTCAAAAGAGATATTTAAGAAGAAAACTACAAGACAAGTATGGGTTCCAAAACCCATCATTGAAGATATTCTCTCAAAATTATCAAAAGGAAATGAAAAGCCTAAGGCTATATGGATTCCAAAATCTCTCTTGAAAGAGTCTCATGTTGAACAAAAAGTGAAATTGACATTCAAGCTTCCAAAGACTTCCACTTCATCTTCTTCCAAAAATATTCTTTCATTCCATGCGCCTGAACCACAACCTCTGCTAAACATTTTCCATATTCCTTCTCATATTCCTCCATTCACATTTGAGAATTATAGCAAGCACACCAATCCTCTCTTTGAGGAGTCAGATAGCAATAATGAACTAGAATATGGTTCACATTTGGACCAGAATATGATTTACGTTTCCTCCAATTTTCCTGCCACCCCTCAAGGTGTGTGTCGATGTTGATCTTGCCTTTCTTTCCAGCTATCCTTTTCACATTCCTTCCATTCATTATCCTTCTACCTTCTCTCATTTTTCCTCATTTGCCTATTCCTTCTGTATCTTCCTTTCCTCTTCAGCATCTTTGAGCATATCATTTTGAATCCTTGACATATCATGGTTTATCCTTTCAAGGAGCATTATCTAAAAAGCTTGCCTTCTTCCAAAAAATAGAAAAAATATTCAAAAAATAAAAAAATTCCAAAAGAAAAAAAGAAAGAGAAAAAAATAAAATTGAAAATGTGCCATGGTGAAAACCTGGAAACAGGCGCCTTGGTAGCAAAAGTAAAGAGAAATAAATTCATCCTATGGTGAAAACCACTCCCTTGTGGCACCTTGGATAAGTACCATGATGAAAACCTGGTAATCAGGCATCATGTGTAGTTCTTCTACATGTTTCATCCATTCCATCTTTCATCTTTGATCTTGACAATGTTGACCTATACTTGAAAATTTGGCTATCTTGTGAGCTATCTTATGATGATCTTGCTTTCATTCATGTTTAGCCTTCATATTCATTTTCCTTCATTCATTCTAGCCTTTCGCTATCCTTTTCCCCTCTGGTCTTGATCTAATAAATTAAAAAAAAAAAAGTAAAACACGATGCTATGAAGCCTCTTGACATGTCTACTCTTTTGGATTGCATCCTTCTTTTGCAATGTGCTTTTGTGACTTATCCTATGCTAGCCTCTCATTGCTTGTCCAAATGCGCTTTACATGACAACAATTTTTCCCTAGCTTGGGTACTCTTGAGGAGTTTTGACCTTGAGGATTTCTTCCCTTCACTCTCCTTCATTCTCATGTCTTCCATCTCATTCACCAGCTTGCTTATCCATCTTGTCCCTCACCTTCCTAGACATTGGGAATACACAATGTGATCTTTCTTGGGAGTTTGATGCCTATTTCTATCTGGGGGCATCCTTTGTACATACTTATTGATCCTGAAAAAATACCAAAAAAATTTATATATGATGCTGAAAAAATTCTAAAAAGCATAAAATGTCCTAAAAATACAAAAAAATCAGAAAAAGTTCAAAAATCCAAAAAAATGAAAAAAAAAAAAAAAAAAAGATTCCAAGTAGTGAAAACTTGGAAACAGGCACTACTTGAGGCCTTTGCACTCCTATTTGTTAGCATGCGTCCTGGACACTTAGACACTTTCCATCATGCCTTGACCTTATTTGCCTTGGTCTGGAATTGGTCTTTATCTTTGTCTAGGGGGCATAACTGTTAGCATTGGTCCTTTAGGTGCATTTGTCTCTTGGGGCATTTCACAACTGGTGTTTTTCAACACCACCCCAAATAGTGTTTTTCAACACTACCCTTGCGTCGAGTGTTTCTTAACACTTATCAGATGTTTTACCCAACAGTCTAAGTATGATGCAATATTTCTCATTTATGATACTTAGAGCTTGACTCTATGACCAACACACACGCACTTAAACAATCAACTTGTTGAGATATGTTGACTTTATTTTTCTTTGTGTGTTGTCTATGAAGATTTATTTGATGAGTGGTCTCTCCCTGAGAAGTTTTCGATGATGCATAGCTAGAAGACTGAGGGTATGAGAACATGTTTTATTTCTTTATCTGCTTGTGGGTATATTTTGTTGGTCCTAACTGTCATGAGCATTTATGCTGGTCTTACTTGACCCTATGGATTGACAAGGTATTATCCTTGACTGTTTTGCGAGTGCATGCTTCTAGCTATCCTGATTTTCATGTGTCTTGATACAAGCATAATCTCGCCACATCAAACTTAGGTGATCTCACTGCATTAGTCATCTTGACCTATATGTCTTTGATGCCTAGGTGAGATTTCCACATTTCTATCTGATAAAGATCATATTCATATCCACATAGTTATGCTAGTGTGCATTGTATGATCTTACGACGCTACCAATAATGCTCGATGATGATAATTAGATGTCTATAGGCGTTGTGACCTTGCAAGTCCACCACTTTTCATAGTAGCTTTCATTTTTAGGGTCATGTTAGATTAGTTTTGCACTTTGCATATGGAGAGAGCTTTCCTTTTTATCATCTATGGACTAGTTGGTCAACTGTGCTCATTTTTTGATTCTTCTTGATCATATCTTTCATTTATGGTCTTTCATATCACATCATTTTCTATCCATTTTTGGACTTGAAATCAAAATCTGAGTCGCGTTTCCAAATTTTCCCTTTCTTCTGAGCAGTTGGCTGACTTTTTGAGGCATAATTTGATTTTCAATGGAATTTCTTCCTTTTCATGTCTCTCAAATTTTCTAGTCTTTCATCCGCTCTATTTCTAGTCTTCTATTTCTATTCTTCTACTTCCTCACTGGGGCATGTTTTCATTGCCTAATGGTTAACCTATTGACCTTTATATTCGATTATGATTTCATTTTGATTTGATCAAATCTTTATCAATTTGCTGTCTCTCCTCTACCTGATTTTGATTTCGACTCCGAGGGGGCAGTATTTATGGGATTCTTATCCCTCTCCTTGATTTTCTTGATTCAGACATCTTTTGTGAGCTTTTGCTCAAATTTGAGATTCTTATCTCTTACTTTGAATGTGATCCTGAATCGACCTCATGTTCAAAGGCCTTTGTTTATGTTTGTCTGGATGTGATCCCGAATCGACCTCACATCTGAGTTGTTTTGTGATCCCAAATCGATCTCACATTTCAATTATTCTTTGACTGCATGTGTTCCCAAATCGATCACACATTAGTCAAAGAGGGGCAAATGTATGCACCCTAAAATGGTCACCTAGACTTTGGGTCCCATTTATTCAATTTATCAATCCTGAATCATTTTTATCAATAATCAATATTTTCAACAATATCAATCTCTTGATCAAGTCTTAATTTCGATCATATATTGGACTTTTATCCTTAGGGCTAACCATTTATCCTAAGTCTTTATTTGATTAAAAGGAATATTTCCTCCCCTTTTGATTAAATAAAAAGTCCACCTTTCCCTCTTATCCTAAGTTGCACAAATAAAATATTATTCCTATTTTATAAAAAGGGAAAAAGCACTTTTTGTCTCACATGAGGCTCAAAAGTCAACACTTCACTCTCATTGGAGGATACTTGTGCACATGGATTGCTCCTCTTTCAAGCTCCACCACTGATTAAGTCTTTTTGCCTCTTAATCTCCATGGTCCATTTCACCTCATTTCTTATAAAAGGAGAGCTCTCTCCTTCATTTATATCCACTTGTTTTATGCTATTGTTATGTTGCAGGTTTTAGGTGCATTTGGAGTTTGAAGACATTGAAGACTTGTTGCATTTCATTGTAGTTGCATATTTCTTTCTTAGTTGCATGATAATGGCATTCTTAGTATAGATTTCCTTTTATGCAATAGAATAAGCTCACATAGTCTAAATAGGAGGCATTGTAATCCATTGCTATTTCCTTTCATAGATTAGTTGCATTGTACTTTCATTTCCATAGTTTAGATTGCATCATCATATAGCTTGCATTGCATTACATCTTCATAGTGATTCTTGGAGATATTGGCATTGTTTCCCTTGTCTTCACTTGAATCTCTCATTGTATGGTTGACTAGCAAGGTCACAAGTTTGTAGCTCTAGCTGAGAGCAATTTTCAACCTTGCAACTCCATGCATAGAGAGCTATGAGCCACTTTGTGAGGCCTCATTCTTGAGCAACCTTGCATGTAATGGTTCATTGAAGTGCACCATTTTAGTGTGTACAGGTGGAAGCCCGTTCATGAATCAAACCAGAAGGAGGTCTTATTACCTGAGTTGATAAGCCACGAAAGATGAGGCATACTTACCTTCCAACAATTGATGACAAAATTCCACATAACTGACCCCATGGGGGGATTACTGATTGTGAAAATATGAGCTGGATCCTTGTCATCTAGATATTTATACCTAATTATAGAAGCCCACAAGGACCCTAGACTCTCATATAATTTCATCGTTAATTTAGCACATAGGCTTAAATTTCCTTCATAAAGGCTATGAAGACCCATACCACCATTATCTTTTGTGTTACACATGGTATCCCAAGCTACAAGGGGAATTTTGGGCTTATCATGAAGATTACCTCTCCAAATGAAATCTATTAGGCATTTTCTAATGGAGTTCAAAACACTTTTTGGAGCCAACATAACTCGCATGATGTAGTTTGGAATGGAGCTTAGCACTAATTTAATGAGCAAGATCTTGCCTTCAAATGACAGCCAGTGTGCCTTCCAAGATGAGATTCTATCCTTGATAGAAGAAATAATATTTTCCCAATAGGAGGCCCTACCTGCACCTTGAAAAAAAGGAATCCCCAAATACTTAAAAGGCATATCCACCACTAAGAAACCCATAAGTTGAGAAATATCATGTTGGACCCTTGGATAGTGTTGAAGAAGAAAATCTTTGACTTCGACGGGTTAATCTTTTGGCATGAAGCAAGACAATATTCTTGTAATGTGAGAAGGATGACTCGTGCCACTTGAATTGAGCTTTGACCAAACAGTAATGAATCATCCGCAAAAAGAGTGTGGCTAATCAAAATGTGAGAGCACAAAATTGGGACACCAATCCAAAGGCCCAAAGATTTGTTATGAGAAATCAGCCTGCTAAGTCCTTCCGCTATAATGATGAAAAGGAAAAGGGAAAGAGAATCCCCTTAATCTCTCAGGATGCAAAGAAGAAGTCACATGAGGACCCATTAACCAAAACTAAAAATTTAGGTCCCTTCACACATGACATGATCCATTTAACCCATTTTGGGAGAAATCCAAATTTAAGCAATACGTGTTCCAAGAAAAGACCAGCTAACATGATCATAGGCTTTCATCATGTCCATCTTGATGATCATAGTCTGGAGACCTTCTGACTTAATAGAATGTAAGACCTCATGGGAAATAAGAGCACCATGAACTATATCCTTACCTGACTCAAAACCACCATGTTCATCTAAAATAATTCTAGGAATGATGGAGGCCAGTCTGGTAGAGATTGATTTCTTGAAGATTTTCTATATTGTGTTACACAGGGAAATAGGACAGAAGTCTGCAAAAGTAGAAGGGTTATCACACTTGGGACTTAAGGTTAAGAAGGTGTTGTTGAACTGTTTGACCATGCAACCATGAATTCTAGATTCTTCCAGTGCTTTCAAAATGTCATTCCCCATAAAATCCCCACACTTTTGGAATAGTAAAGGAGTGATGCAATCTAGGCTAGGGGCTTTATCAGTCACCATAGAGAAAAATGCTATACAAACTTGCTCCAAAGAAAAAGGATGAAATAAGAAGTTATTATCTGCACTAGAAACTAGGTTTGGAATGTAGTCAAGGATGTTACCATTATATAAGGTGCCAGAATCAGGCTCGGTGTTCAATAAGGATTCAAGAAAAGAAATTGGCTCAGATTGAATCTCCATTTGTGTTTTGAGGATAGTACCCTTTTGGTCCTGGATCTGAAAGATCACATTCTTATAACGTTTGATTTTAGCTACAGCATGAAAAAAGGCAGTATTATGATCACCTTCTTTTAGGCAAAGTTCTCTAGATCGCTGCCTCCAATACAACTCTTCCCGGAACAAGACCTCATCTAGCTCCAGATTAAGAGAGGCTTAACTATCAAAAACTTCTGAGGAAAGACCCTGAAGAAGAACATGCTGATTCCAAAACTCAAGCTGATCTTGCAATTCTTTCTTAAGTGTGAACATGTTACCGAAACATGAGTTATTCCATTCCTTGATTTTTGCTCTAATGAAGGAGAGTTTCTTACACAACTGAAATATTCTGGAGCCAACCACAAAAGGGCATTGATCCCACCACTGACTTTATAAATTTAAAAAGTTACGATCCTGAAACCACATCCTTTCCAATTTCAAGTATGGCTTTGGTCTAAAAACATTTGATTAAAATTGAAGCTCTAGGGAAACTGCAAAATGGTCACACTCTATCAAAGAAATGATATTAGAGTTTGGAAAACCCTAATCCAGAACCCAATGTGGGTTAAGAAGAAATCTGTCAAGTTTGACACCAACAAACTGATTACCTTTCCTTCTATTAGTCCATGAGAACTTGGCATTAAGAGGCACACAATCAGATAACATGTTTCCATCAATGAAATTTTTGAAACTAAAAGTGACTCTCGGGGAAGGATCCATCCCTCCACTTTTATCTCTAACACCCAAAGTGGCATTAAATTCACCACCCAAGATAACTTTTGAGTTTCCCAAACTAGCGAGGGAATGAGATAAAGAATTCCAAAGTCTTTCTTTTCCAACAACTGAGTTAGGTCCAAATATATTAAATAGACCAAAAGAAAGGTTGAATATGTTGACCTCTGCCAAGATCCAATTAGGATTGGATGAAAGTACCACAAGCTGGCACTTATTTAGTTTCCAAAGAAAAGCCAGACCTCTAGAAGCACCTAAAGATGGAGAGAGGGAATAAGACCAGCCCTTCCAAGATTTAAAAAGCTTTTCACCATTGACTGCTGATAACTTAGTTTCCTATAGCATAACCAAATCTGCGCCACTCACCAAAATCTATCTTTGATGAGATGAGCCTTGTTAGGGGCATTAATGCTCCTAACATTCCAAGATAAAATCCTCATCTTGGCCTCGGAGAGCCAACCACTCTCCTTCCCATTTTTTTTAGCAAAGCAATAAACTTAACTGCATCCTCTTCGCACTTCCTAGAAGACTTCTCCAAATTCTAATTATTCTTCATACTTGAAGTGTCAACTACATCCTCTTTGCCATTTGTAAGAGACTTTTCAAAATTTATAGTTTTTTGCAAACCTAAAGCAATCTCCTGAGCTATCTTACTCCCACCTTTAGGTCTTCCTCTTGGTTTTTTCCCAGAAGAAGACACTTTTAGCAGGGCTAAGTCAGCAACAGTTTGCACTATGGAACAAGTTTCGGATCGGGGAGAAAGGATACCTTTAGGAGACTTATCCATATTTCCCAACACCGGGTCATAATTTGGATCCTCTTGCCTCCCAATCTCATCAAACTTAGCATCGACCACTTCCAAAATTATGTTGTCAATATCTCTTTCCATCTATTCCAAGGAAACACCTTGGGCTGTAAGATTCTGTGTATCTTCCAATAGAGTATGATAGTTTTTGTTGTCTTGATCTTCCATTATAACCTTCCTATGATACAAAGGTAAGATACCGCCAACTGGTCACAACTTGTAGACTATGTTGGAGTTGCAGTAGGTCCAAATATAGAAAGAGATTACTCAAATGAAACAAGAAGTGATAAATCTTAGAACCATAAAATTCGCATCCTTAAATCCAGTACTAATTAAGTCATATGTAGATATATAAAGGATACTTGGGGAATGAAAAATAAAATGGATAAACATCTTATATAATGGGGTGTCCAACCAAATTGGGAACTATCGAGAATAATGTGAAATAAGAGCACAAAAATCAAGAAAAGAAATTAGAGAAGGAAACCATAGGCAATCATAACTCACAACCTCATAACCTAGAAAAAAACTTAGAATCCCAAAATGCACCGAGTGTTTGTGAGGAACAACTCAATTTAGAAGTTTGTTTTTGGGCAATATCAAAGTATTGGGATATTTTATGGTAACTGGCCTAGTGCCAAGCTGGAGCAATTCTATAGAAACAACAACGATTAAGCTCTTGGAAGTAATATATGATCATCAGAGAAATCCAATGATTATATGTATAGAGCTATTAAATAATATTTTCTAGAAAACTCGCTAATGCCGAAATAAAGAAAAATATAGTTCCAATTTTTTTAGGGTATATCAAGTATGGATCGACCACAATTAAAAAAACTAGAAAAGTGAAAGCAAAAAGGGAAAGCATAACATTTTTTTTAATCTACGTAATTCGAGGGTTTGGTCCTCATCTAACACATGATCCAACTGAAACGAGCTCCTTGTAAAAAATGCCATAGAAATCAGCATTCTATCTAAGGAGTAGAGGGTGAGTCCCCATTGGTATCTCTGTTATAAAGAGCCAAAATACCTACAATTGGCTAGCCTAAATAAAATATTAATCTTAAAAAATTATTGAGTGTGTGCTCTTACCTATTTTATTTGTTTTGGCATTGAGGGTTTCATAGTGCGATTTCTCACATCTCTAATCTATGTCCGATGAGTGCCAATTTTATTGTTCGGTGGCCTTTTTGAAAATGGGTGATCTTTAATTTTGTCATTTAGAGAGAGAATTTGGGTAAGATCCTGATTAGTGATTCTACAAGTGATCTACAAGCCCATTTCTTGTCACTTAATATAGAGCAATTGTTATTGGTTCAACAATATGGATTTGATGTGTTAGTGAAGCATATACCATTGGCTTCGTTGCCTTCAATGATTATATTTAACACAATATTAGAAGCAAACAATGCCTTTATACCAAAGAAAATAAGTTATATCATATTGCATGAAGGATATGTTCATTTGTCATTTTTAACTATTTCCAATTATGTACAAAAATGAAGCACAAAGTTACAAATAGGCCATAACTTAGTGAGTAGAAATCATATTTGTAATTAGTATGTACTGTAGACACAAATTCCATATCCAACATCAATAGTTGCAGCTCTCCAAACCCATTCCATATAACATATTTATATAATTGTCCATGGAAACATAGCAAGTAAGCAAACTATCAGACCCTACTTGGTGGCATGTTCCAATTCTCTCTACTTTAAGTAGCTCAACAACTTTGGTAAGACCTCCATACAGTCCATCACAAAACCTGATCATATGCTTAAAATCATATACACTTGGGAAATACATTCTCATCAGACTCAGAATTCCCTCTTGTGTATAAGGAAGCTTGTTGCAAATCATAAGTTTTAATAGATACCCAAAATCATAAGCACCATTAAAAACAACCCATTTGACATTCTCATTCAAAACAATGCTAGATGAAAGGAGAAGCTCAGAAAAATGATTTGAATGGATACCCAATTTGTTATTTTTGGTGAAATCAATATCACTCTATCTCAACAGATTGATTGAATCAAGGGCATGAATGTCTTGATTGGGGTTGAATTGCCATACATAGTGGCAACTTGTTCCACAGTCTGCCAGATTTCCTTTCTCGTCTGAGAAAGTGAGGCCCAATTGGATCAATTTGAGGTTGTCCACATTGGTTCTCACGGTGTGATAATTGAATCTCTCATTTGGCTTTATCACAACTCGAGGGAATGCTGAATGAAATTAATGGACTGCTATGACACAGCGGCACGAGAAATGCAAATGATTTAAAAAGGTTTTGGCAGGTTCTATTGTTTTTAGGTTGTATATATTTATAGATATTTCTATGCATGTGTTATTATCAAAATATGTGTTATTATCCAAATGGCTATACAACCGACAAAATCTCTATCTGATAAAACTATTTTAAAAAATTTATTATTTTAACAGAAAATCGTAATACAACTGTTTGTTATTGTTTATTTAATTAATACTTAGTTGATAACTATTTAATTAGGGTGTTTTAGTCAGTTGTATAGATGGCCACACCTGTTATTATTATGTTTGTGCATGTGGAGTATTTGTTATTACTATCTGTTATTTGTAGAATCTTGTTTATTTGTTTAGAATGTTCGGGCATGTGAAGTATTTGTTATTACTATGAGTTATTTATAGATGCTTGCTTATTTGTTTAGAATGTTCGTGCATGTGGAGTATTTGTTATTGTTATCATGCTTGTTTATTTGTTTAGAAAGTTCATGCATGTGGAGTATTTGTTATTACTATCATGCTTGCTTATTTGTTTAGAATGTTCCTCTATGTGTCTAGTATTTGTTATTACTATCATGCTTGCTTATTTGTTTATAATGTTCCTCCATGTGTCTAGTATTTGTTATTACTATCTTGCTTGCTTATTTTTTTAGAATGTTCCTCCATGTGTCTAGTATTTGTTATTTCTATTAGTTATTTATAGATGTTTTCTTACTTGTTTAGGATGTTCTTTAATTTATAGATTTAGTTTATAGAAATGTGTTTATAAATTTTTAAATCTTGTTCATCATTTATTTTTAGATATTCAATTTTTTTATTGATAAGTAGCCTTTTAAGTAGGATGATATGCTTAAATGATTTATTATTTAATTTTTATAACTTGAGAAGATATGATCGTCCTATTGGAGCTTTTCCTTGCAGGACCAAACTTGAATGAAAAGATGGGCTTGAATTTCAGGTTAGGCACTCAAGTTTGACAAGAAAATAGTCCAATTGATGAGGATAAAGAACATCCTCCTTCTTCTTTGAGCTCCACATCACTCAGGTGGGTATTGACTTATCTGCACACTCAAGACACCTCATGATAAACCATAGGCTTATAGATACATTAGTGTGGAATAGTCTCCAAACCCCTTCAGGTAACTTGTACCCCAATGAAGCTAATTCATATGCAAAAGCCCTACTTGCATAGAATTGAGTCTGAACACTAGAAAGGACCTTCTATTACTACTACCAACATGAAAGGGAAAGGTATTTGATTTGATGATTTTAATGTTGGGTTGAAGAAACCCTTGAGATACACTAAGTCTCTCATAGACCAGTGCCTTGTCCAATGGGCCATAGAGTCAAATACCCTATTGCAACAAAGAGATATGAAATAAGAAAGCAATACATTCAAATATGTTGATGCCTTACACCAAACATACACCATTAATCAGGTCATACTTCAACAATCCACCTATGTACCCAAATGTGCTATCACCTATTCAAAGGATATTAACTCTCCCCTTAGAAGAGACCTATAAACAAGTAATACATTAACTAGTGTCCACTGGAAGACAAACATAAGATACCCTTGATACCCCAGTTCATACACACCTAGAAACCAATCCCAAACCTAGTTGCTTCTGTGAAAACAACTCTATTGCAGACACATAGGAAATGCAAATAGAAAGATGGAACCACCCTTGATGCTTCAATCAATAGGTCTGAAACTCAAATTGAGACAATCTGAATAACAATAGAAATATATTGAATCTCATACATAAAACAAATCAATTACAATACATATCATATTCTCTGAGCCAACAAAGGAGAAAAGAACACTCTATATGCAGAGAAGTAGAGAAAATCTACAGGAAAAGGACCCTTCATGGAACCAGTTCTCCTCAAAAATTTGCAGAAGAAGGAACCCTTACAAAGTAAAACATTTCACCATATATACCCCTGGTTATCTTGGAATCCTATACAAGTTAGGATGCAACAAGCTACGGATAACCATGGTAAGGGTTAGGGTTTCCACCCACCAAAACAATTCAAAAGATTAGAAATTACTGCACTTTGGGGAAAACCAAGCAACCTAGTGAAGAATAGATCAAAATTTGATCTCCAATTATGATAATTCTCAGAATAGTGTACAAAAGATCATAAATCCACCATGAAAACTAGTCTATTCAACCACCTGTAACACACCTAGAGCCATTCATCTCATTCCTTACATGGTACAGATCTCTGCAATCGATCACTCAACACCCTGGACCACACTACAATAGCAAGCGCCACCAAACCAATCAAAATCAGCTATTAAAACCATAAATTCTGGTACTTCTTGTTGCTGAAACCCTCTGCAAATTCAAATTTGAAAATAAACGGCTACTTTATGGCGCTAGTGGCAAATGGGTGGTCATAATTTGAAAGCAAGTTCACTTTAAGTCTTGACTGTCCGATCTTCATGCTTCGCGGTCCTATGTCTTAACTCATCGGATAGCCCAGGGTTAACTCAAGCGAACATGCGACAAGGAAACTTACTAACCCCGGTCCTTTATTTAGCAAATTGGTGACTAAAGGAATTCACCAGTTCGCAAAACACTTTATGTCTCCACTAAATAATTTAGCGATTACGCGACCTTCCTTCACTGAATCGCCAATCATTTTGGAACACCACCAATTCTTCTTGCGAATGAGCGAATCCCTTGAACTTTTTTGGCACCGCTAACCTCATTCATCCAGACCGCTAAACCTTTTGACCCCACTTGGGCCCTCTTTATGCCACTTGTCATCATGTCATTCATGGCTCATGCTCGGTCACACTAACAAAGGACCCACCTTCTGCAAGCCTTATAATCGGACGATAGGCGTAAGATCTCATAGCTCTGACAAAAATCATGAGAACTTACGCCGATCGTAGATCATGTCCTTGTCACTGATCTCTCTGACAATGACCCCACCCTGCCGCATCATCCATGTCAACCAATAGAAATTAAAAAATTCAACACCACCTGGCAAAAGTCCCACTGCATCGTCATCCCTTCCTCCAATGAAAATCATTCACATCAACTTCGAATGTTAGAGGACCCACATTGACTACGCGCCTGAGAAAAAGTAAAATCGACTGCTGGCATAAGATCTCATAGCTCTGACACATCTCATGAGAACTTACGCCAATCATAGATTTACTATTGATGTCAGGACCCTCTGACAAGCCTGAGACTCAGGTCCCACTGACAGCATATCTAGTCACTCACTCGTGGACCAATAGAATTTAAACAATTAGGATATACTTGGAAAATGGTCCCACTGACACAACCAATGAAGAGGCACCAATTGTTCTTATGTGTTATTTTGGACCCACCGAGAACATTATACTACCAGGAAGATCGGACGGCTAGCGCAAGATCTGAAAGGCTTGGAAGATTCTATGCGCTTACATGCCAACTGTCTATCAAGAATCATCTGATTGAGATACCGGCTCCGCCGTGCTTTATAGGATATCTTGACAAATGATAGACCACCACGTGAGCCTACCTGGCAATGGACCCGCCTACATTGAAAGGGTTACGTCATGGAAATGAATCAATGGCCGTCTTAAGTTCCCAAGCCTCTGACACATCTCATGACAAGATACGCCCACCGTCAGATGCAGATGGTGTCAGAGAGCCAGGCCTAGGAAAATAAAAAGCTGAAACATTAGGAAGTATTAAAATAGTCGGACTTAGGAAAAATTAAAATACACTGGGCACTGGGGACCTAGGAAAGATTAAAGCACAGGGACATAGGAAAAATTAAATGGGACCCCCGCCGACACATGAAAAACCTAACCGCGAACATGGTAAAGTTGGTCATTTTAAATGACACATGCAAAATATAAGGTTTTAAGTGGCCCGAAAAGTTAACTTGAAATTATAACAAGGCCAAGGTAAAAACAAAGGGTTTTTGTATGCAACGGCTAGTTTTTTGAATATTCTACTTAGGGCTTTAGCCAGAGACATGAAAATGACACAGAGACCACGGGAAAATTGCTAGAGCCATGAAATTTTTTGCAGGGTACTAACACGTCCTAAACTTAAGTTAAAATTTATTTTAATAATTGAGAAATTTGAATTAAAAAATTTGTACATTGTAAATAAGTCAAACTTTAACAGTCATAATGTCAAACTTCAACAGTCATAATAAGCTTATGTTAAACTTTAGTTTGATCTTGTCTATTAAAAGTTTAGAAATCTTGAAAAACACAACAAAAAAATAGAATTGAACATGAAAATTGAATTAAAATTAAATTTTCTTGCTAGCTAATTGAGTTTTGTAATTAAAGGATTTGAATGCTTTAGTTGGCTTGAATACTTTTAGGATCTATATTTATAGATGTACTATAGAGATATACCATTCTGTTTATAATCTCTTTCTATAAACGTTATAAACTTTAATGAGTTATGTGAAGGTTTTTAAAAATCTCTATTCATATATGTGGTATTATATATTTTAATTATTTAATTTTATTTTTAGTTAATTTAATCAAATTATTGTAGAGAATTTTTTAAAAAAAA